>JAGVVM010005407.1:0-59489 GCA_019149425.1 Psidium friedrichsthalianum | reverse complement strand
TTTCTCTTCATGAGTCCCTAAATTTTTGTCTTCTTCTTATCCCAAGCATGGTCACTTGATTATTAGAATGCTCTTGTTAATTTGATAGTATGGTGTGGTTCAGTATGCTCTCCAATCGCCGCTTACTTGTGGAACTTGTAGATTAGAAATATTTGGCATTTGAGGGTTGGCTTTTAAGATTAAGTCTGAAAATTAAAAGACAGTCTCCAATTGGCCAAAGAGCCTATTATTGGGGTTAATTACGTCTCGATTGGGTCAAAATACATGAAAAATTAGGACCAAATGAAGACAGTGGAGACACGTGAACATGCAAAGGGCCATGTGTCAGCACATAACCTATTAAGGGACATGTGTCGTCACCAGAGACGTTCGAAGCTGACTCACCATTTTACCCACTTTAATATATAAAGTTGTGATGCTAGTTTATTTCATTATTTGTTCGTCAGAAGAAAGCCCTCTCTACACAGTCTCCCTTTCTCTCATATTTGGCCGGCCTTGTCTAAGTCGACCTCTCGCCATCAAGCGGTTGTTAAGGCTGACTCGAGGAGCATGGTGGTCCACCAAGGCTAGTGGTGGTGCGGCGCTTCTCATAGTTGTCTTGCGACTGTTCCGAACATAGGACGTTAGGTGAGTAGAATTTCTGATTTGTTGACTTTTGGTTCACTGATTCTCCTTGCATATCCCTTATGCTTGCTAGATGAGTTACTATCATTGATGGATGATGAATCTCAAGGTGAATTGGGCAAGACGGGCTACGGATAGCAAGTAGGTTTGTGAGATAAGTGGAAATGGCTTTGTACGAATGCGTGGGCGAACTCAATGACTTGCTTGTTGTGGATATTGCTTTATTGGTTTGGAGGCCGTCGATTCGTTGGTTTTAAACTGCCTTGTATGGACTACTTGGGTTGTGCATTAGGTGATTGATGCTTTCGATCGTCGAAGTGTTAAAGGTTTTACTTATGGAGCCTTGAGCTCACCCCTATTGATTAACACCTTTTTTTAGATAAGCAAGCTAGCAAGGATGAAATCGGTGTGATGTTTTGGTTGAAGTGTTGTGAAGTTTGGCTACAACCATGATTTGTTAAATGACGATGATGGATCACGTCGATAACGCCAGTTTAGTTAGGAGTAGTAGAGAACTCATACCTTGTGAATTTAGTATTTTGTGAGTTTGCTATTTGTGATTGATGTGTGTTATCAGGGTAGTGAAATCTATTAAGACCATACCCAATGAGGCTATGCTTGTCATTGGTATTTTTCTCATGCACTTGTTTTATATGGTTGACTTGATTATTTTACTTAATCTTCCACATGCGCCTTCTATATAATAACAGATTAAAGAAGGGAGTGTGGTTAGTAAGTGTTAACCTATGGTGGACTGGGATGTCACAATCTCGATTTGTGAATTGTATTTGAGGATTTTCAGTATTTGTATTTGAGGATTTCCTTTCAGTTTCAAAAGATCATCATTTGCATCATTAAGGCTCCGTTTGTTTCACGGAAAATAACTTCTGAAAAATGTTTTCCGGATTTTTCGGTGTTTGGCGGGCGAAAAATAAGCTAATCTTGGAAAATATTTTCCTCCTATGGAAAAATCTCTTTGAAAAGTGTGGAAAATGTTTTTCTCATTTTGAAAGGAGGAAAATATTTCCTCATTTTGAAAAGAGGAAAACATTTTCCTCATCTTTTCTTCCTTGTTTCTTTCACACTTTTTTCTTTTTCTTTTCTCATTCTTCCTCTACCGGCCGCCGCTGCCGCCAGTCCCTATCGTCGCCGCTGTTGGTCACCGCCTCTGGTCGCCGCATCCATGCCGATCGCCACCGCCGGTCGCCGCCGGTCGCCGCCCACTAGCCACCCCTACCCGCAGGCCGTTGGTCGCCCCCTTCGTCGGCCACCGGTCGCCGAAAATCAATTTCTTGATAAACGATGGAAATTGATTTTCGGTTCATTTTTAAGTATTAACCAAACACCGAAAAATATGTTATTTTTCAGGAAAATGACTTCTTGTAAAATATTTTTCGAAAGTATCACATTTCCGTGAAACAAACGGAGCCTAAAGATTCGTCTCTTAAGGATTGCATGTTTTTTAGTGTTGATCTTTTGCAGTGTTGTTGGGTGGTATCGTCAAGCAAGGAAGTGTTATCAGGTATTGAATGCAATTATCTACTTTGTATGATCACCTCTATTCTATCTTTAAATTAATCCATTATTATCAAACGAATTTATGCTCCGAAAAATAGAAATTTTATGTTGTTATTGAACAAATTTCTATTTCAAGAACGAAAATTTCGTATTATTATCAAACGCATTTCTCTGTTAAAAAATTCGTCTAGGAAATAAAAAAAAATAGAAAAATTTATTTTTGGCAACATAATAGTTATCATTCGCGTCCTTAATGAATTTTACGGATGGAACCTTTTTGGGAAAAGTGGTTAGTTGACCTTTTCCTTTTGTCATTTTGTCCTCTTTCTTCAACCGATTTTACGTTTTTTCTGTTTAATATTCATGGCCCATTTTACGTATTTCTCTTTAGAATAAATCGGATAAGAATATTCGAGTAATATGTAGATAAGGGTAAAATGAAAAATTTAAAAGCGAGACAATATAGTATTTCTCTTTGAAAATTTATAGATAGGGGTGGTTATATAGTTCTCTGGGGGTAACCGTGCCCTTCTAATCTTTCATCGTCAGATTGAAATCAATATATCCCAACCGTTTAACAATTCTTAATCTCTCGACCAAAAAAAAAACAAGCCCTTTTTTTTTGGTAAAGGTAAGTATCGGATAGACTGATCAAAATCGCGTACAACCTAAAACCGAAGCGCAAGGGTCCAAGCCGAACGACCCTCCACCAGGATCTACACAACTGTAGAGGCGGGTGCAGGGCTGAGGGGAGGGACTGCGCAGAGAGCTAAACAAGGGGGAACAAACCCCTGAAAGAAACAAACCCCCAAAAGAAACAACAAGGCTGAAAGCAGCCGCAAAAACAAACAACAAGCCGGACACAACAACAACAGATCAAGAGAAGACCGAAAGGGAACAGCTCCAGGAGTTGAGGATACGCCTATTTCGGGCGGTGTCATCCACTCCTTTGAAGGTAGAAACCTTATCTTGGACCACCTTAAGGAGATGCTTCTGAAGCGCGGTAGAATCACGAGTCTGGTTTCTAAAAATGATGTGATTTCGCTCCGACCAAATCAAGTGACATAAAGCCGCAAAGGAGAAACGAGTGATGCAATGGTGGAAATGATTACACCAAATTTCCGGATAGCCCAATGGAGAGTCTCCTGCCAGGTTCTATTCCTCCAAGAGAGGCCGCACTTGATAGCCCAAAAATTAGCAAGGGACCCCGTAACTTGACACGCAAAAAACAAGTGATCCACCGAATCAGGCCCGCAAACGGCAAAAGGGGCAAGCACCATCCGCTATCCTACGGTAATTCAAAAAAAAAAAAAAACAAGCCTTAATGTGGACGTTTGTGATTTTTTCATTTTTTAGAACCAAAGATGAAAAATTTGGGAGGCACGATTCCTCTTGAGGATCATATAGAGTGTGTTTGGTTCAATTTTCCCAAAGAACTTTGAGCCTCTAAAGTCACTTGAGGAAATGTTGGGGTGTTTAACAAGTTTTTCAATAAGCATTTGGCCAAATGCCAGCTTAGGAAGATTGAAAGCCTACTAACAATGTGCTTTCAGCATTTTCGAAATCCTGAAGGCCCCATTAATGAAAATTAATAAGTTATTTATTTTACCCTCAAAACTTTACTTAAAATTCATTTTTACCCCCTTTTAAAAGTGAAATGCTGGATTGTTGCATTTTATCTTCTTCAGGGTGATTGGATCGGCAAAGGTCCGATGAAGGGCAAGTCTGGCAAGGAGATGGCGGGCGAGGGCCGCCTGGGGTCGCGCGTCCCTCGCTGACTACTGCCTAGGTTGTGCGACCTTAGGCCTCGTCCCCCGTCTCCGACCTAGGCGACAGTCGTCGAGGATCGCTTGACCCCAAGTGCCATCTAATGAAAATTTTGATTTGTTTTTTTTTTTGAAAAAAGGAAATAAAAAAAGTAAATATGTACTTCTTAGCTTAAAAAAATAAAATAAAATAAATATGCAACGAAAAGTAGGGGTGATTGGTTTCTAGTTCAGTCTGATTTTTGAGAGATTGAAAGGAATCGATCACATGTACTCGAAACGCGTATATTAAAAAACTTGTTTTGACAACTCTTCAAGAGAATCCACGTACAATTGTTGACATGCCATGTCTGGACATGCATGCCGTGACAGTCCAATGGAGGATAGCTCATACTTGAGCCTTTGCCACTGGCTATGCAAACTGGCCAAAGCTTCCTCTGTCTGCTTGCGCTTCTCTAATTTCTCCTCAAGATCACAACGAGAAGTCATCACTCCACCCTCAGACGACAACTCTAAAGAAGAAAGACAAAATGGGCTCATTTGCCATGTGATAAATCAACAACAAATTTTAAGGACACTCACACTTATTTCTTCCCAATAATGCAATTAGCATCAGCAGCCAAAATCTACTAATTTAAAAGTTCAAAATAATTTTTTGAAATATTTTTAAGAAATAAAAACTAAAAGAAATCGTCGGTCTAGTCCGGGTGGTCCATGTGGATGGTTCCATCCTCGGAACCAGGAATAGGACCGGCGCTCCCAAGAACCAGCCCAAACCGGCAATCCGGACGGTTCCCTATTCGGTTCGTTCTTTTTGCTCACCCCTAGCCAAAGCCCTTTGCATTTTTTTTTTAAATTTTTGCCAAACTCTACTTAACCCAAAGGATTTTTACCAAATATATTTTCTATTTTCCCAAAAAAGAAATTTGCATTTGCTGAAAAGCATATTTTCAAAATAGAATCAAACGCACTCTTATAGACGACCCACATGCTCAAATATAAATATAGGGTTTTCCATTTAATTTCTTGGCTACATTACACATAATATCGATAAGATAGTGCGTTTAAAACTATAAGTTCTTTTCGAAAAGAAAAAAACTCGATTAATTAAATGTCGCATTTGTTAATTGCCTTGAAGATTTGGGGATGTACGCTATGCATGACTATGCTCAGTATAAGAAATTTGTACCCATGCAAGGGGAAAAGTATATAAAAAAGTCATAAGCTTATTGTATCGATACCAATTTATTCCAAACCTCTCAATTAGACCAATTTAGTCCCAAACATTTTACATTTGTGTCAATTCAGTTCATCTGACCATTCTTTGGTAGAAATTGATGACATGAACGCGGGTTGTCCTATGCGTCACGATCAACTGATATGGACAACTTCTACAAATTTATGTTGTTTTTTTCCAATTTTTTTTTTCATTTTTGCCGATGAGGTCGCAACTCTAGCTTAGGACATCGCTAGCTGCGAAGCCCACGCGAGATTCAATGAGGGCTGCCTTCGCAGCCTCTGGCGAGGGCTCGACACTCGGGGGATTGGGGAGGGCTACCCTTGCTGGATCTAGCGAGGACTCTAAGGCTCCTATGTGAGGACTTGGCAGTCCTCGCTAGCCAAAATGAAAAAAGAAAAGAAAAAATAGAAAAAAATATCAAGAAATAGAATTTGTCCACGTTCGGTCGTGATCCAGTGCTAGTAGTGACACGTGGGATGACCAGCTTCGATGTCAACGGTTTTCGACAAAAATTGATCAGATGAGCTGAATTAGTGCAAATACGAAAAATTTAGGACTAAATTAATTCAATTAAATGGTTTATGGCTTCTTCTTTTTTTGGTACTTTCTCCCTTATGTAAGACGCATGAGTCGGGACTAAAAAATAATTTTTCGGATAGTGGAATGCCAAACTTTGTCATTAGGACCTTACCAAAAAAAAACTTTGTCATTAGGATAAATAATCAAAACCATAATCATAGCCAGTTCGGTAAAAGGACGCCATTAATCTGAGAGGCACGTTTGGTTTTACACCTAATTTCTATTGTTATTTGCGATTGCATTGCATCGGATACTCTTTCCGTGCCACTACTAATGGAGAAATTGACCAAACCAAGGACCCCTACCCATCGGACCACCCACGTGACAGATGCCATTTCGACGGTCCAGATTATCCCACCTCCCAACCAATCGGATTCCATCCTCCCCCCGAAAACAAACCACTTATCGCCGAGCAACGGTTCACGTTTTGCCACGTGTCATAATGGCAGTCGTTGTTATACGACACGATCTAGCGGACCCAACTCGCTCTTTCCCTCCAGAAGCTCCTGTCTCTCTCTTTCTCTTCCCTCCTCCCCCGCCTCTCGCTCTCTCATCCTTTCGCCGGAGACGGATAGTCTCTCCGGTACTCACCTCCGGCGGAGTCATCGATCAGCCTCGGGTTCCGAGCTGTTCGCCTTGCGCTAGCTGTAGTTCGATTTGGTTTCATCATTGAATCTACTTCAAGTCCTGTGAAGAATTCGCTGTCTGACGATCGACGGGAAGAATGCTGTTACTGTAGCAGTTCGAGGGGTAATCCCAATCTCGCGATCTGAATTTCACCATCGATGGTTTAATTGCTCACACCAGCGTTCTCTCTGCGAATCGGTCACTTCTCTGGTGGCTTTCCGGCGGATACCGAACGGCAGAGTCCGGTAGAGCTCGCGCAGTAATCGGAATCGGCGGAATGGTGGACTCGGACAACGAGTCGCCGCCGGGGGAGGCCATGGATCGGGGGCGGGGGGCGACCTCTTGTCGCTGCGCGAGCAGGACAGGTTCCTCCCCATCGCGAACGTGAGCAGAATCATGAAGAAGGCGCTGCCGGCGAAACGCGAAGATATCCAAGGACGCGAAGGAGACAGTGCAGGAGTGCGTGTCGGAGTTCATAAGCTTCGTGACGGGGGAGGCGTCGGACAAGTGCCAGAGGGAGAAGAGGAAGACGATCAACGGCGACGACCTGCTGTGGGCGATGACGACGCTTGGGTTCGAGGAGTACGTCGAGCCGCTGAAGGGGTATCTGCAGAGGTTCAGGGAGTTGGAAGGCGATAAGACGGCGGCGGTGGCGCGGGAGAAGGACAGTGGAGCCAACGACGGCGAGAGTAGCGCCGGCGGCGGCGGAGTGTATGGGATGATGCCCGTGGGCCAGGGTCAACACCAAGGACACGTGTACGGCTATGGTGGGTTTCATCAGATTGGTGTGAGAGGAGGGGGGGTTGGGCCTGGAGCAAGCTTAGATAGACCTTAGGTAATTAATTACTAATCAATTAAGTTCAATTACTAGGATAACCTTCTTGGACGTGCTTTCTGCTGGAGCTCCCACATTCTCATCGTTGTGGCCATTGAAAGAGATTTCTGGAAGGTGGTCATGATGATGAAAAGACTATCTTCTTCTAGAATTGCTTGACGGGTAGAGTCAAAGAAGTACGTTGACTTGCGCGGACTCGGCCTGAATCTTCCTGTTCTTGACATCTGATCGACAAGAATGGATTCGGACAGTAATTTCTCGGCCACGAGGATGACGACGGCGGTCGTTTTTGGCTCGAGGCGGTCGGAGTGTCGATCGGATGGGTGGTCTGATGGTCCATGGTGAACGTGAACCTCGGTGCGGTCTTTGGATGGAGGATGAGAAGTAAAAGGAATGATTCGGGTTTTGAAATTTGGGTTTGGAAGCTGAAGTTGTTTCTATAATGGCAGATTATGGGTAGTGTAAAGTTACTGTAGAACTCAAGGTGTTGTGAAGACTAGTTAGTCTATGTATTTCCATACTTGTCGAAGGAAACCGGGAGTTTTACCTGTGGAGTTTCTTCTCTTCATGCGTCCTGGATCACTTACCTTTTGAGTTACGTCCGGTTAAAACCAAGTGTTTCGATGGCCGAGCAAGGCCGGCGAGTGTTTATGATCCCTCTTCGTAAGGAAGGTCAAATGTCGCTGGGGGTTGAATTCTACTTCGAAGGAGGGTCGAATGTTTGATTGTTGCCTCACTGAAGGCCAGATGTGGAAGGGAACGCCTGATCGTTAGGAGCGTGCTGTTCCTCGTTCGTGATCTGGTCCTTTGCAGAGAAATGGAAAAAAAGAAAAAAAAAGAAAAAAAGAGAAAAAGAGAGGTCGAGATGGCTTAGGTCACTTCATCGTCCAAACCGGATCGTGTCGTTTACCTACTTGACTCGAGATTGCTTTCCAACGACTTCGTGATTTTTAACACCCACCCTGAAAAAGAAAAATGTACAATCTACTGAGAGTGCCCGATGGATAATACGAGTTCATGACAGTATTGGAAACTCTAAAAGATTGATGAAGGTAACAGACACATTTAAGTAGAGATCACTACAGAACGAACCTAAACACGGTTAGCTGTCATTGGATGTTCAAATTTGCTGTTGTAAATTTTAACCCAAGTGTCTCCTAGTTGTCAATGCTTTAGCAAGTTTTTCTGGTGTAACTTGATTCTTGATTGCAGATCAGAACGTGGGGAAGTCCAGATTCCCTTTGAAGTACAGACATCACATAATTTTATGAAATAGGGTTGACAACTGAAGCGAGATATTTTGCTTCCGGGAAACTTTTCAGCATTGCTCGCCAATCTGACAATTAAGCGCACCGGCACTCGGATCCTTAACAGTCAGCAGGGAAGCTGGCCGCGCCACCATGCTCGACGCCTTCAAGTAACTCGAAGCAGAATCTTTTCCGGAAGGTGTAAAGAAAGCACCATTCAACATCAGATCTCTGTCTGATCTCCAATTCCAGTTCTTCCACTCTGAATTTCCAGCTGTGCTTTCTCGCTGGTCACCTAAACAAAAGAAGATTCAAGCAAGGTTGAAGCCATGTAAGTGTCCTCGTGTTACAGTGTTAATCATAACCTAGGCGGCACGGGGAGGCCCGACAATGCCACCAGGCCATAGTTTTTGGCCATTAAGCAGGATCAGGGTTTAATTAATAAGATTTAGGACAAGCTTCTGCAGTTGGCTCTCCTCCTAGATCTGGCCTATTGGGCTAAAATTTTCAAAGTTGCCCTTTTCAGGTTTTACTTATCTCTTGGTCGTGCCTATAGTTTTACGTGAGTGCATTCTGAGCTCGGTTTTGGCCCATCAATGATCTAAGCCGATTCGAAGCTAGGAACACCTCATGTCGGCCATGACCGGGAAAAAGATTCCTCGCCCGAAAACCTACAGCATGTTGATTCCAACTCACCTCTTTGGTGCGGTCACTATGGATGCGATGAAGACATTTCCTTGGCTGTTGATAGTCGGATTAGCGCTTCCTCCGATCGCATACATCTCCCAACCACTGTACACGTTGTTCACGATGTGAAAGTATCCATGCCTACACCTGCAGATTACACACGGCCAACAAAGAGTAATGCTTGTTGTTTACCCTCGACGACTTTCTCTGCATCAACAAAACTTTGCACAACTAAAATTTTTACCTTGCATTCTTGAACCAGGCCTTCACCGAAAAAATTGAAGGCAATGGTGACTTGCATCTTTTTGTCATCAACATAGTCATCACTATGACCCATTAGCATCACTTCATTGTGATGCAACATGTAATTGTTCGAGATGGTCATGGCCGTCGAGCCGATAACCGCATCTAGCAGCCCATCGTGACAGCTAGCCAAGGTACAATGGTCGATCCATATGTCACGGGATGCGAATATGGATATGCCGTCGCCGTCTGATGTGCCTCTCATTCCGACGAACTGCGGGGAGTTCCTCACTAGAGCATTCCCTGCAGGAATGCAATCGTGAATGTAGATGTTGTGTATGATGATGTTGCTCACATTTTGGATGGTTATGCACGGCCCATCCGATATTTGGATGTTATGTCCCCTCCCGTCTATAGTCTTGTACGAGTTCATCACGAGCTCTTGCTCGAGGTTGATGACCATGTCGTGATCGAAGACGATCCACAGGGGCTCTTCCTGAACCACGCCGTACCTCAGGGTGCCTGGCGGCGGGTTCACGGGATCGTCGGAGGATTTGGTCACGACGTAGATTTTCCCATCTCGTCCGCCCACGGCATTGCGGCCGAACCCGATGGCGCAGTCAGCCAGGACCTTACGGTTCAATTCCCAGTCAGGGTCACACCTCCAGCAATCGTCAATGGGATTCCCCGTTTGGCACGAGCCTGTCCCGAGCTGCCTTCGAGTTGTATCCCTGGTCATGATCAAATTTAGCAGCAAAACTTAGGATAAAGTGATGGAAACAAACTCTCGATGCTTTGTTTCCATCACTTTATCCTAAGTTTTGCTGCTAAATTTGATCATGACCAGGGATACAACTCGAAGGCAGCTCGGGACAGGCTCGTGCCAAACGGGGAATCCCATTGACGATTGCTGGAGGTGTGACCCTGACTGGGAATTGAACCGTAAGGTCCTGGCTGACTGCGCCATCGGGTTCGGCCGCAATGCCGTGGGCGGACGAGATGGGAAAATCTACGTCGTGACCAAATCCTCCGACGATCCCGTGAACCCGCCGCCAGGCACCCTGAGGTACGGCGTGGTCAGGAAGAGCCCCTGTGGATCGTCTTCGATCACGACATGGTCATCAACCTCGAGCAAGAGCTCGTGATGAACTCGTACAAGACTATAGACGGGAGGGGACATAACATCCAAATATCGGATGGGCCGTGCATAACCATCCAAAATGTGAGCAACATCATCATACACAACATCTACATTCACGATTGCATTCCTGCAGGGAATGCTCTAGGAGAAACTCCCCCGCAGTTCGTCGGAATGAGAGGCACATCAGACGGGCGACGGCATATCCATATTCGCATCCCGTGACATATGGATCGACCATTTACCTTGGCTAGCTGTCACGATGGGCTGATAGATGCGGTTATCGGCTCGGACGGCCATGACCATCTCGAACAATTACATGTTGCATCACAATGAAGTGATGCTAATGGGTCATAGTGATGACTATGTTGATGACAAAAAGATGCAAGTCACCATTGCCTTCAATTTTTTCGGTGAAGGCCTGGTTCAAAGAATGCAAGGTAAAAAATTTTAGTTGTGCAAAGTTTTGTGATGCAGAGAAAGTCGTCGAGGGTAAACAACAAAGCATTACTCTTGTTGGCCGTGTGAATCTGCAGGTGTAGGCATGGATACTTTCACATCGTGAACAACGTGTACAGTGGTTGGGAGATGTATGCGATCGGAGGAAGCGCTAATCCGACTATCAACAGCCAAGGAAATGTCTTCATCGCATCCAATAGTGACCGCACCAAAGAGGTGAGTTGGAATCAACATGCTGTAGTTTTCGGGCGAGGAATCTTTTTCCGGTCATGGCCGACATGAGGTGTTCCTAGCTTCGAATCGGCTTAGATCATTGATGGGCCAAAACCGAGCTCAGAATGCACTCACGTAAAACTATAGGCACGACCAAGAGATAAGTAAAACCTGAAAAGGGCAACTTTGAAAATTTTAGCCCAATAGGCCAGATCTAGGAGGAGAGCCAACTCAGAAGCTTGTCCTAAAATCTTATTAATTAACCCTGATCCTGCTTAATGGCCAAAAACTATGGCCTGGTGGCATTGTCGGGCCTCCCCGTGCCGCCTAGGTTATGATTAACACTGTAACACGAGGACACTTACATGGCTTCAACCTTGCTTGAATCTTCTTTGTTAGGTGACCAAGCGAGAAAGCACAGCTGAAATTCAGAGTGGAAGAACTGGAATTGGAGATTCAGACAGAGATCTGATGTTGAATGGTGCTTTCTTTACACCTTCCGGAAAAGATTCTGCTTCGAGTTACTTGAAGGCGTCGAGCATGGTGGCGCGGCCAGCTCCCTGCTGACTGTTAAGGATCCGAGTGCCGGTGCGCTTAATTGTCAGATTGGCGAGCAATGCTGAAAAGTTTCCCGGAAGCAAAATATCTCGCTTCAGTTGTCAAACCTATTCATAAAATTATGTGATGTCTGTACTTCAAAGGGAATCTGGACTTCCCCACGTTCTGATCTGCAATCAAGAATCAAGTTACACCAGAAAAACTTGCTAAAGCATTGACAACTAGGAGACACTTGGGTTAAAATTTACAACAGCAAATTTGAACATCCAATGACAGCTAACCGTGTTTAGGTTCGTTCTGTAGTGATCTCTACTTAAATGTGTCTGTTACCTTCATCAATCTTTTAGAGTTTCCAATACTGTCATGAACTCCGTATTATTCCATCGGGCACTCTCAGTAGATTGTACATTTTTCTTTTTCAGGGTGGGTGTTAAAAATCACGAAGTCGTTGGGAAAGCAATCTCGAGTCAAGTAGGTAAACGACACGATCCGGTTTGGGACGATGAAGTGACCTAAGCCATCTCGACTCTCTCTTTTTCTTTTTTTTTCTTTTTTTCTTTTTTTTCCATTTCTCTGCAAAGGACCAGATCACGAACGAGGAACAGCACGGCTCCTAACGATCAGGCGTTCCCTTCCACATCTGGCCTTCAGTGAGGCAACAATCAAACATTCGACCCTCCTTCGAAGTAGAATTCAAACCCCAGCGACATTTGACCTTCCTTACGAAGAAGGATCATAAACACTCGCCGGCCTTGCTCGGCCATCGAAACACTTGGTTTTAACCGGACGTAACTCAAAAGGTAAGTGATCCAGGACGCATGAAGAGAAGAAACTCCACAGGTAAAACTCCCGGTTTCCTTCGACAAGTATGGAAATACATAGACTAACTAGTCTTCACAACACCTTGAGTTCTACAGTAACTTTACACTACCATAATCTGCCATTATAGAAACAACTTCAGCTTCCAAACCCAAATTTCAAAACCCGAATCATTCCTTTTACTTCTCATCCTCCATCCAAAGACCGCACCGAGGTTCACGTTCACCATGGACCATCAGACCACCCATCCGATCGACACTCCGACCGCTCGAGCCAAAAAACGACCGCCGTCGTCATCCTCGTGGCCGAGAAATTACTGTCCGAATCCATTCTTGTCGATCAGATGTCAAGAACAGGAAGATTCAGGCCGAGTCCGCGCAAGTCAACGTACTTCTTTGACTCTACCCGTCAAGCAATTCTAGAAGAAGATAGTCTTTCATCATCATGACCACCTTCCAGAAATCTCTTTCAATGGCCACAACGATGAGAATGTGGGAGCTCCAGCAGAAAGCACGTCAAAGAAGGTTATCCTAGTAATTGAACTTAATTGATTAGTAATTAATTACCTAAGGTCTATCTAAGCTTGCTCCAGGCCAACCCCCCCTCCTCTCACACCAATCTGATGAAACCCACCATAGCCGTACACGTGTCCTTGGTGTTGACCCTGGCCACGGGCATCATCCCATACACTCCGCCGCCGCCGGCGCTACTCTCGCCGTCGTTGGCTCCACTGTCCTTCTCCCGCGCCACCGCCGCCGTCTTATCGCCTTCCAACTCCCTGAACCTCTGCAGATACCCCTTCAGCGGCTCGACGTACTCCTCGAACCCAAGCGTCGTCATCGCCCACAGCAGGTCGTCGCCGTTGATCGTCTTCCTCTTCTCCCTCTGGCACTTGTCCGACGCCTCCCCCGTCACGAAGCTTATGAACTCCGACACGCACTCCTGCACTGTCTCCTTCGCGTCCTTGGATATCTTCGCGTTCGCCGGCAGCGCCTTCTTCATGATTCTGCTCACGTTCGCGATGGGGAGGAACCTGTCCTGCTCGCGCAGCGACAAGAGGTCGCCCCCCGCCCCCGATCCATGGCCTCCCCCCGGCGGCGACTCGTTGTCCGAGTCCACCATTCCGCCGATTCCGATTACTGCGCGAGCTCTACCGGACTCTGCCGTTCGGTAACCGCCGGAAAGCCACCAAGAAGTGACCGATTCGCAGAGAGAGAACGCTGGTCGTGAGCAATTAAACCATCGATGGTGAAATTCAGATCGCGAGATTGGGATTACCCCTCGAACTGCTACAGTAACAGCATTCTTCCCGTCGATCGTCAGACAGCGAATCCTTCACAGGACTTGAAGTAGATTCAATGATGAAACCAAATCGAACTACAGCTAGCGCAAGGCGAACAGCTCGGAACCCGAGGCTGATCGATGACTCCGCCGGAGGTGAGTACCGGAGAGACTATCCGTCTCCGGCGAAAGGATGAGAGAGCGAGAGGCGGGTGGAGGAGGGAAGAGAAAGAGAGAGACAGGAGCTTCTGGAGGGAAAGAGCGAGTTGGGTCCGCTAGATCGTGTCGTATAACAACGACTGCCATTATGACACGTGGCAAAACGTGAACCGTTGCTCGGCGATAAGTGGTTTGTTTTCGGGGGGGAGGATGGAATCCGATTGGTTGGGAGGTGGGATAATCTGGACCGTCGAAATGGCATCTGTCACGTGGGTGGTCCGATGGGTAGGGGTCCTTGGTTTGGTCAATTTCTCCATTAGTAGTGGCACGGAAAGAGTATCCGATGCAATGGCAATCGCAAATAACAATAGAAATTAGGTGTAAAAACCAAACGTGCCTCTCAGATTAATGGCGTCCTTTACCGAACTGGCTATGATTATGGTTTTGATTATTTATCCTAATGACAAAGTTTTTTTTTTTGGTAAGGTCCTAATGACAAAGTTTGGCATTCCACTATCCGAAAAATTATTTTTTAGTCCCGACTCATGCGTCTTACATAAGGGAGAAAGTACCAAAAAAAGAAGAAGCCATAAACCATTTAATTGAATTAATTTAGTCCTAAATTTTTCGTATTTGCACTAATTCAGCTCATCTGATCAATTTTTGTCGAAAACCGTTGACATCGAAGCTGGTCATCCCACGTGTCACTGCTAGCACTGGATCACGACCGAACGTGGACAAATTCTATTTCTTGATATTTTTTTCTATTTTTTCTTTTTCTTTTTTCATTTTGGCTAGCGAGGACTGCCAAGTCCTCACATAGGAGCCTTAGAGTCCTCGCTAGATCCAGCAAGGGTAGCCCTCCCAAATCCCCGAGTGTCGAGCCCTCGCCAGAGGCTGCGAAGGCAGCCTCATTGAATCTCGCGTGGGCTTCGCAGCTAGCGATGTCCTAAGCTAGAGTTGCGACCTCATCGGCAAAAATGAAAAAAAAAATTGGAAAAAAAACAACATAAATTTGTAGAAGTTGTCCATATCAGTTGATCGTGACGCATAGGACAACCCGCGTTCATGTCATCAATTTCTACCAAAGAATGGTCAGATGAACTGAATTGACACAAATGTAAAATGTTTGGGACTAAATTGGTCTAATTGAGAGGTTTGGAATAAATTGGTATCGATACAATAAGCTTATGACTTTTTTATATACTTTTCCCCTTGCATGGGTACAAATTTCTTATACTGAGCATAGTCATGCATAGCGTACATCCCCAAATCTTCAAGGCAATTAACAAATGCGACATTTAATTAATCGAGTTTTTTTCTTTTCGAAAAGAACTTATAGTTTTAAACGCACTATCTTATCGATATTATGTGTAATGTAGCCAAGAAATTAAATGGAAACCCTATATTTATATTTGAGCATGTGGGTCGTCTATAAGAGTGCGTTTGATTCTATTTTGAAAATATGCTTTTCAGCAAATGCAAATTTCTTTTTTGGGAAAATAGAAAATATATTGGTAAAAATCCTTTGGGTTAAGTAGAGTTTGGCAAAAATTTAAAAAAAAAATGCAAAGGGGCTTGGCTAGGGGTGAGCAAAAAGAACGAACCGAATAGGGAACCGTCCGGATTGGCCGGTTTGGGCTGGTTCTTGGGGAGCGCCGGTCCTATTCCTGGTTCCGAGGATGGAACCATCCACATGGACCACCCGGACTAGACCGACGATTTCTTTTAGTTTTTATTTCTTAAAAATATTTCAAAAAATTATTTTGAACTTTTAAATTAGTAGATTTTGGCTGCTGATGCTAATTGCATTATTGGGAAGAAATAAGTGTGAGTGTCCTTAAAATTTGTTGTGATTTATCACATGGCAAATGAGCCCATTTTGTCTTTCTTCTTTAGAGTTGTCGTCTGAGGGTGGAGTGATGACTTCTCGTTGTGATCTTGAGGAGAAATAGAGAAGCGCAAGCAGACAGAGGAAGCTTTGGCCAGTTTGCATAGCCAGTGGCAAAGGCTCAAGTATGAGCTATCCTCCATTGGACTGTCACGGCATGCATGTCCAGACATGGCATGTCAACAATTGTACGTGGATTCTCTTGAAGAGTTGTCAAAACAAGTTTTTAAATACGCGTTTCGAGTACATGTGATCGATTCCTTTCAATCTCTCAAAAATCAGACTGAACTAGAAACCAATCACCCCTACTTTTCGTTGCATATTTATTTTATTTTTTTTTTAAGCTAAGAAGTACATATTTACTTTTTTTATTTCCTTTTTTCAAAAAAAAAAAAACAAATCAAAATTTTCATTAGATGGCACTTGGGGTCAAGCGATCCTCGACGACTGTCGCCTAGGTCGGAGACGGGGGACGAGGCCTAAGGTCGCACAACCTAGGCAGTAGTCAGCGAGGGACGCGCGACCCCAGGCGGCCCTCGCCCGCCATCTCCTTGCCAGACTTGCCCTTCATCGGACCTTTGCCGATCCAATCACCCTGAAGAAGATAAAATGCAACAATCCAGCATTTCACTTTTAAAAGGGGGTAAAAATGAATTTTAAGTAAAGTTTTGAGGGTAAAATAAATAACTTATTAATTTTCATTAATGGGGCCTTCAGGATTTCGAAAATGCTGAAAGCACATTGTTAGTAGGGCTTTCAATCTTCCTAAGCTGGCATTTGGCCAAATGCTTATTGAAAAAACTTGTTAAACACCCCAACATTTCCTCAAGTGACTTTAGAGGCTCAAAGTTCTTTGGGAAAATTGAACCAAACACACTCTATATGATCCTCAAGAGGAATCGTGCCTCCAAATTTTTCATCTTTGGTTCTAAAAAATGAAAAAATCACAAACGTCCACATTAAGGCTTTGTTTTTTTTTTTTTGAATTACCGTAGGATAGCGGATGGTGCTTGCCCCTTTTGCCGTTGCCGGCCTGATTCGGTGGATCACTTGTTTTTTGCGTGTCAAGTTACGGGGTCCCTTGCTAATTTTTGGGCTATCAAGTGCGGCCTCTCTTGGAGGAATAGAACCTGGCAGGAGACTCTCCATTGGGCTATCCGGAATATTGGTGGTAATCATTTCCACCATTGCATCACTCGTTTCTCCTTTGCGGCTTTATGTCACTTGATTTGGTCGGAGCGAAATCACATCATTTTTAGAAACCAGACTCGTGATTCTACCGCGCTTCAGAAGCATCTCCTTAAGGTGGTCCAAGATAAGGTTTCTACCTTCAAAGGAGTGGATGACACCGCCCGAAATAGGCGTATCCTCAACTCCTGGAGCTGTTCCCTTTCGGTCTTCTCTGATCTGTTGTTGTGTTGTGTCCGGCTTGTTGTTTGTTTTGCGGCTGCTTTCAGCACCTTGTTGTTCTTTGGGGGTTTGTTTCTTTCAGGGGTTTGTTCCCCCTTGTTTAGCTCTCTGCGCAGTCCCTCCCCTCAGCCCTGCACCCGCCTCTACAGTTGTGTAGATCCTGGTGGAGGGTCGTTCGGCTTGGACCTTGCGCTTCGGTTTTAGTTGTACGCGATTTTGATCAGTCTATCCGATACTTACCTTTACCAAAAAAAAAGGGCTTGTTTTTTTTTTGGGTCGAGAGATTAAGAATTGTTAAACGGTGGGATATATTGATTTCAATCTGACGATGAAAGATTAGAAGGGCACGGTTACCCCAGAGAACTATATAAACCACCCTATCTATAAATTTTCAAAGAGAAATACTATATTGTCTCGCTTTTAAATTTTTCATTTTACCCTTATCTACATATTACTCGAATATTCTTATCCGATTTATTCTAAAGAGAAAATACGTAAAATGGGCCATGAATATTAAACAGAAAAAACGTAAAATCGGTTGAAGAAAGAGGACAAAATGACAAAAGGAAAAGGTCAACTAACCACTTTTCCCAAAAAGGTTCCATCCGTAAAATTCATTAAGGACGCGAATGATAACTATTATGTTGCCAAAAATAAATTTTTCTATTTTTATTTCCTAGACGAATTTTTTAACAGAGAAATGCGTTTGATAATAATACGAAATTTTCGTTCTTGAAATAGAAATTTGTTCAATAACAACATAAAATTTCTATTTTTCGGAGCATAAATTCGTTTGATAATAAATGGATTAATTTAAAGATAGAATAGAGGTGATCATACAAAGTAGATAATTGCATTCAATACCTGATAACACTTCCTTGCTTGACGATACCACCCAACAACACTGCAAAAGATCAACACTAAAAAACATGCAATCCTTAAGAGACGAATCTTTAGGCTCCGTTTGTTTCACGGAAATGTGATACTTTCGAAAAAATATTTTACAAGAAGTCATTTTCCTGAAAAATAACATATTTTTCGGTGTTTGGTTAATACTTAAAAATGAACCGAAAATCAATTTCCATCGTTTATCAAGAAATTGATTTTCGGCGACCGGTGGCCGACGAAGGGGGCGACCAACGGCCTGCGGGTAGGGGTGGCTAGTGGGCGGCGACCGGCGGCGACCGGCGGTGGCGATCGGCATGGATGCGGCGACCAGAGGCGGTGACCAACAGCGGCGACGATAGGGACTGGCGGCAGCGGCGGCCGGTAGAGGAAGAATGAGAAAAGAAAAAGAAAAAAGTTGTGAAAGAAACAAGGAAGAAAAGATGAGGAAAATGTTTTCCTCTTTTCAAAATGAGGAAAATATTTTCCTCCTTTCAAAATGAGAAAAACATTTTCCACACTTTTCAAAGAGATTTTTCCATAGGAGGAAAATATTTCCAAGATTAGCTTATTTTTCGCCCGCCAAACACCGAAAAATCCGGAAAACATTTTTCAGGAAGTTATTTTCGTGAAACAAACGGAGCCTTAATGATGCAAATGATGATCTTTTGAAACTGAAAGGAAATCCTCAAATACAAATACTGAAAATCCTCAAATACAATTCACAAATCGAGATTGTGACATCCCAGTCCACCATAGGTTAACACTTACTAACCACACTCCCTTCTTTAATCTGTTATTATATAGAAGGCGCATGTGGAAGATTAAGTAAAATAATCAAGTCAACCATATAAAACAAGTGCATGAGAAAAATACCAATGACAAGCATAGCCTCATTGGGTATGGTCTTAATAGATTTCACTACCCTGATAACACACATCAATCACAAATAGCAAACTCACAAAATACTAAATTCACAAGGTATGAGTTCTCTACTACTCCTAACTAAACTGGCGTTATCGACGTGATCCATCATCGTCATTTAACAAATCATGGTTGTAGCCAAACTTCACAACACTTCAACCAAAACATCACACCGATTTCATCCTTGCTAGCTTGCTTATCTAAAAAAGGTGTTAATCAATAGGGGTGAGCTCAAGGCTCCATAAGTAAAACCTTTAACACTTCGACGATCGAAAGCATCAATCACCTAATGCACAACCCAAGTAGTCCATACAAGGCAGTTAAAACCAACGAATCGACGGCCTTCCAAACCAATAAAGCAATATCCACAACAAGCAAGTCATTGAGTTCGCCCACGCATTCGTACAAAGCCATTTCCAACTTATCTCACAAACCTACTTGCTATCCGTAGCCCGTCTTGCCCAATTCACCTTGAGATTCATCAATCCATCAATGATAGTAACTCATCTAGCAAGCATAAGGGATATGCAAGGAGAATCAGTGAACCAAAAGTCAACAAATCAGAAATTCTACTCACCTAACGTCCTATGTTCGGAACAGTCGCAAGACAACTATGAGAAGCGCCGCACCACCACTAGCCTTGGGGGACCACCATGCTCCTCGAGTCAGCCTTAACAACCGGCTTGATGGCGAGAGGTCGACTTAGACAAGGCCGGCCAAATATGAGAGAAAGGGAGACTGTGTAGAGAGGCTTTCTTCTGACGAACAAATAATGAAATAAACTAGCATCACAACTTTATATATTAAAGTGGGTAAAATGGTGAGTCAGCTTTCGAACGTCTATGGTGACGACACATGTCCCTTAATAGGTTATGTGCTGACACATGGCCCTTTGCATGTTCACGTGTCTCCACTGTCTTCATTTGGTCCTAATTTTTCATGTATTTGACCCAATCGAGACGTAATTAACCCCAATAATAGGCTCTTTGGCCAATTGGAGACTGTCTTTTAATTTTCAGACTTAATCTTAAAAGCCAACCCTCAAATGCCAAATATTCTAATCTACAAGTTCCACAAGTAAGCGGCGATTGGAGAGCATACTGAACCACACCATACTATCAATTAACAAGAGCATTCTAATAATCAAGTGACCATGCTTGGGATAAGAAGAAGAAAAAATTTAGGGACTCATGAAGAGAAAACTTCACACTAATATGAGGAGGCTCGATCTGCCTCTTTTACATTCACAAAGAGCCTTATAAGGCAATGGACACACAACAGAACAAACACATTGAATTCACAAATCCAATAATATAAACACAACAACTTTTGGATCACCCTAAGCCAATTATTGAAAGGAAATACACATGACACTACTAGACAAAGGATTTTACACGAATTTGTGCAATCCTTCTTCAGTGTTATCTTCTGAGCTGGAGCTATCTCTCCGTCTTTTGTTTTTAAAAGCTCTCCATAGGAATTCTTCAGTATCCCATGGTTTAGTAAAACTATTGTTCTAGGGACTAGAGGGTATCCCTTGACCTGGAGGAGACATTTTCACGTGGAATGAAACTATTGTCCTAAGAGCTAGAGGGGACATCGAGTGCATAGGGATCTTGAGAGAGGGATCCTCTCCACAGATCCTGAGAATCCGTGTCCATTAATTGATTCTGCTAATGAAAATAATTCAGGGCTTCTTGGATGGTTACTATTGCATAGTTGTATGAGTTAGAATAATCCCAAGATACATCATATGCATCAGATGGCCATACTTCTAGAGGGATAGTCGATTTTTTCTAGCATAGGATTCTCTGAAACTCTATGTATTCTCAAGGAATAGATGCAATACAACTTGAAAAAGTTCGATAGAGATGAGCAACCTCCAAATTTTATTGAGGCTTGTATGTGGTTGTTCCAATCAAGCTTGGTTCTGATCTCACATCTCCAGCAAGACTAATAAATATACATGGTCTATGAAAGAGCATAACAATGTGTCTTTCAAGTTCTGGTCTTCCTAGAGAATTCTGGAATCTGAACGTTGCTCTCCAAGCGCTAAGTGGTTGGAACCATAGCAACACATCTATCATGTTCTTCTGATTGGAGTAACAATCTTCTAAATTCTTACAAGTGCTTTGATAAAACTTTAACAATCTTCTCAGTGAATATATACCATAGCATCCATTTCAATTTTTCTGGAAAATCTTGATCTTGAGACATTGTAAGGGATGGATAAATGGGTATGTAGGATGGAGGCCATTTGGCTTCGGCATCAAACCACCATAATCTCTAAAAAAAAATCCTTGTATGATGTTGTCATAAAAGATCTTGGAGATTAGGAATGAGTTGACTAGTTTGAATCAAGTTTGGAACATCATGAGGGTACTTGAGACTATTCCACCTTCCTTTCATATCAATTGTGTGATATGTACCGAGGAAAGATTCCCTGCATATATACATGTTGATAGAAGCAACTGGCTGGTTTGGCGTGAATAAGAAATCTGCAAGAATATTTTTGGTTCTTGCAAGATGCTTAGCATTAAAAGAATATTTTGAAAATCATTCTACCCACCAGTAGCTGAGGATGAAAAATCTGTTTCTATTTGAATTCCAACATTTAGGGGAAAAAAGACATGTTCATTTCCACAAGGAAGTGGTGTCCAAAGAAGAAACTCAAACTTTTTAATTTCCATATTTGACTGCTAAGATTTTCTTGAAAGTGAAATGGTAATGGATCTCTATTGGAGTAAACTGTCCACTTTTGTAAGCACGAATTTGGCACTTACCATTAACTTCTTCAAAGAGAACGGCTACCCAATATTTTTCGGTGCATCTGTCTGCAATATCCTTTTTCGGAGGATGGGATTTACAATAAAAAGAGATGTTGCAGCATCTCTTTCAAATAAGTTACTGCTTTGGTCTAATTGATCCCAATAGAGGTGCAGTGGATGGAGTGCTTTTGATATCTTAGGACCAAAATCTTGAAGATAATTGATGATGCCATGAAAATATTCCACCTTTTAACTGTAAAGTTCTCAAAGGGAAACTTTTACAATTCTTCTACAATATGGGGCCTGGATAATAGGTTCCTTCTTTTAAGTGCATATCGAGGAACTTTATTTCTTTTTTTGACAATGATCATTTTTTTCTACGAAAGCATGATGCATGCTTCTGGACAATTTCAATAAACTGGCTAAGAGTTCACAGTGAGATTCTTCATCAGCACTGTGGAGGAGGATGTCATCAATGTAAATCTGAAAGTTTGCTAAGATTAGTTAGAAGATTTTGCTCATGATTTTCTAAAATAGAGAGAAGCAGTTTTGAGTCCAAAATGACTATTGTCCACTAAAGTGCTACTTTAGAACACAAAATCATATTTTTGGTCGATCTTCAAGATGTATACCTAATTGCCAAATTTTCGCTTAAGATCAAATTTTGAATAAATCTTGACTTAGGCAAGGCTCAGGAAAAGGAAATTTTTATGGAGCAAAAGGAATTTGTCATCCTGGAGAAACTATTCAAAGGCTGATAATTAATTACCAACTGACATTTACCAAGATTTTGATCGGCTCATTTGTTAATATAGAAGGCTTCACAAGCTCATTGGAAATCAGAGGATTCAATGAGACGCTAAGCAAGCAATTCGGCATATTCTTATTCAGCAAGGGAAAGATGTTCTAGGTTCATGCCATAATGACTAGTTTTGGTAAGATCTATATCTTCATTCCTTTTGAAAGGAAGTTTCACAAAGAAATCTAAGTTTGTTCACAAAGGATAGGAAAGTTTTGGGAGAACTGTGAATGGGAATCATAACAACAGGCCAAAAGACTCTGAGTGATTGGATCAAAAATTATTGGCTGAATGATGAAGAGTCTTTGAATGTCTACAAATTCTCGAAATTGATTTTTGAACTATAAATTTGTGGGTACAATCTTGAGTTATGGAAGTTAGGTAAGAATGTTTCAACCGATAATGAGATCTTTGTCAGGAGAATTACGCCCAAGAACTTTTGTAGTGACTAAGCACTGAGGGAAAATCTAGAGAGTGATTAGCTTACTACGGAATCTAGTTACAAAAGTATCACCAAAAGCAGAGTCAAAATACCTTGTGTAAGGTGTCCAAAACTCTTTTGATAAGACCTTTGTACCCATGAGAGATACACTAACTCTAGTGTCAATGAGAAAAATCACTTGAATGGGTTTATGGTATTTGAAAAGAAAGATCTGAATGAAGATGTAAGGATGGAAGATTGATCTTCGGATATGAAAGGAATTTGGGAAAAAGAAGAAAATATCATTTTTTTAGGATGGTGCTTCTGAATCTGAGGAATATGTCCGTATAGCATAAAGGGTTTCAGCCGAGGGTTCATTGTCAATAGAAAAGACTGACTCAAGGTCATCATCATCATCAAGTGGAACGCCAGTGCTATGCGCTGTTTTTTGGATCATGTGACTCCCTTAACGCTTTCCTTTCTTGTTACAAATATAACATCTGTCAAATATAGGATCTCTTCTTGGAGAAATTGGAGGAATGATGCTTTCCTTGCAAAAAAATAATAATAATAACTTCCATTTGCCTATGCCTCGTTTCTTCTGTTGGGAATTTATCCCGGCGGCCACAGGCCAAGACAACCAAAACATACATGGAAAGCAGCGGAAGCACACGTGCCCGTGCTCCTAGATCGTCTTAGGGTATCTTGTACGTTGTAATCGAAAATCTAAACCACGCGGGGTTTCAGGCTTACCTCAAAAACAACGCTTGGGCGGACTTGTTCTCATGTTCTCGAAGTTCGTCAAGTGCCAACCTCTAGTTCAGACACACCACCGATCGCGCGGCAACGAATCGTGCTAGCGACCCTTGAGAAACGACGAGCGAAACTCGGTTTCATGATCATGAACAACCTCACAACCCTCTAGTCGTTCTCAATGAAACGAGAGTTCAAAACTCCGTAGGTTCGGTCACAAACGGCATGAAACTCACACGAAGATAGGTGAACTTTAGGGGTGTCTAAAACTCTCTCAACATTTACCCCCAACCTTTATTTATAGGAGTTGGGATTCTCTCGTTTTTCATGCGGTTTTTATAGGATAATAAATCTTATCCGTTAGAATTTTTGATAAGAAATCTTATCCCCAGACTTTTCTAAAGAATAAGAAATCTTATCCTTTAGAATTTCTGGATAATAAATCTTATCTCATCATCTTGTGATCCGTGCAGATATCACATCAAAATGACATTGCGGTTGCATAGCACTTGCATCATATAGTCATCCATATGACATCATGCTTACGCGGTGCTTGCATCAGCGCTTGCGCAGCGCTTGCATCATATAGTCATTCATATGATATCATGCTTGCACGGCGTTTGCATCAACGTTTGCATCACCGCTTTACCCATATTTGATTAAAAATTAGAATTAATCCAATTTGAACTAATTTCTGTCTAACTATCTCAATAGTCAATTGCAAACACCTTTGCAATATCGTCTTCCATATTTGATGTCGCCACGTACCGTTATGGTGTGTGACTTCCCTAGGTTCACCACTGAGCTGGCAGTGAGACTTATACTATTAAATGAGTATCTCCACGAGAACTGATTGTCCCAATCAGTCTCTGTGTCTCATAAGCCATGAGTGACGTCTAGCACATATCATGGCTCCCAGACAGTGTGAATGTTACGAGAACATGAATGAACCTGTCCGCTTTAGCTTACGGTGTAATTCAATCCTTCTGTCTTAACCTTGTCCCGATCGAACGAAGGCTATGGAATTATCAAGCCTACAAATTCGATTATATGCCTCAATCTATCTAACGTGCATTCACGAGATAATCTCGCCTACCCCAGCCGAGAATTTTCTAATGCACCGTCATGAGTAATCGCATAGGACAACAATCTCGCTTCACCTAGCAAGGAGACAGATCCCACTGTTGCACACACTTGTGACTTCGTATGCGAATGACCATGACAATCAAGTACAGAGCAAATTGATGACTTACTAATATGTGCACTTGTGAACCATGGCCACCCAATATACAAGTCAACATTGTGCTTCAGGTATGAGGATCACTTACACACCAAAGCCTAAGTGATTAGATGTTGACCCAGCGCGAAGCTTTCCATGTTTTCTAATCGCTCACTGTGTGTCACGTTCAATGAACTCGTCCTCAACGAGCATCCGTGTTTTCAACTCGGATATCTAATATCCAATAACTGTGACTCGTCATCCCCATTAAGTATATAATACTCAACAACGAAGTTCCTAGAAAGCACCAGTCTTAAGGGGGTCAATAATGCCCATTCATTGAACCATTGATCAGGAACCATTTAAAAATCGTGTATTGACTGAAGATCTGTCACATATATTTTCGATGTCTCAAGAATAGGTTTCAGTCACATCTAATCTTATGGACTTCATTCATCTAAATAATGGGACATGATGAATGAACGCGTCTTGCCAATTGACTAAATGTTAAATCGAAAGTTCAACATATACTCACCATATAACGATTACATGGTTGTCTTTAGGGTATACTCCCAACATCTTCTTGAAGGAAAACTTCTTAAATGCCTCTTTTTCTTATGACCAGAACAGGAAGGGTCATTGCAGTCTTTACAACACTTGATCTGCCAACTTTGTTTGACATAGGTTTTATCAAGTTCTCTATTTTTTCGAATATAACTTCTGAAAATTTCCTTCATTAACATAGCTCTTCAAGTTCTATGTGGACCGCTTGTTGCATTTCTCCAAGTGTGGCTTCTACTATAGGCCTCTACCTCGCTTGCAAGTGCTTTTCGGCAGCTTGACTAACTTCTTTGGAAATAGAAGCCAAGAAATTGGTTTAAGATTCCAATCGGCGCCTAGCAAATAAAGAGCTTGACTATTTCCTTGAAATGCAAATTAATGTCTTTTTTGGCAATTGAACAGTATTTTCCGACAAAGAACTCTTTTCCCTAGTTTGACACAGGCTTTATCATCAAGTTCGCCCGCCCATTCGTACAAAGTCATTTCTGACCTATCTCGCGAACCTACGCGCTATCCATGGCCCGTCTTGCCTAATTCAACTTGAGATTCATCAATCCATCGATAATAGTAACTCATCCAGCAAGAATAAGGGATATGCAAAGAGAATCAATGAACCAAAAATCAACGAATCAGAAACTCTACTCACCTGATATCCTATGTTCAAAATAGTCGCAAGATAGCTACGATAAGCGCCGCACCACCACTAGCCTTGAACGAACCACCATACTCCTCAAGTCAGCCTTGATAACCGGCATGACGACGAGAGGTTAGCTTAGACAAGGTGGCCAAATATGAGAGAAAGGGAGAGGGTGTTAAGAAGGTTTTGTTTGATGAACGAATGACGAAATAAACTAACACCAGAGCTTTATAGAGGGAAGCAGGTGAAACAGTGTGTTAGCTCTGGACGCCTCTGGCAATGACACATGTGCACTACACATGTGACACATGTCCACTGCCTTGCCATGGTGTGACACGTGGCTAGCATATAGTGATACGTGCTGCTACATGTCCCCCTCAATTGACACGAGTCACTTCTTGGTGACACGTATCCCTTAATAGGTCACGTGCTAACACGTGGTCCTCTACGTGTGCACGTGTCTCCATTGTCTTCGTTCGGTCTAATTTTTTTTCATGTATTTGACCCAATCGGAACTTAATTATTACTTACCCTAAAAATATTATTGGGTCAATAATAACTCCCTAAACTTTGTCTAATAACCTGAACCCATTAATACTAATTCACATTTTACTTAAGCATGTGAAAATTCGAGTCATTTGAGGGATATTGAGGACGAAATGATAAATATTATATTCTTAGGAAAAAAAATTTCAACCAGAAATCGATTTTTCTATTTCTATTTTCTGGACGAGTTTTTGAGTAAAGAAATATTTGAGAACAATACAAAATGTATGTTCCTAGAACATAAATTCGTTTGATAACAATATAGAACTTCTTGATTGCGATGGAGGCTAGGATTGCAATGAAATTAGGGTTGCAATGAGAGGCAGAGCTACTATTGCGGCAACAAACGTTCGACAATGGTGGCGAGTAGAGAGGTGTCAAACGGGTTGCTTGGGTCGAAAAATTGTCCAACCCATATTGTTACGTTTAACTGTTTTGATCTATTTTCATGTATTACAAATCTAACACCTCATATCATTATTAAAATGTTTTATATTTAATCTAATTTTAAAAAAAAAACTTATATCTTATAATTTTTATTTTTTATGGTCACTAAATTCCTTCTTTCTTGTCGGTTGCCGACTGGCAACAACGACGAGAGAGAGGAGCGAGTGATGAGAAGAATTCTAATTTTTGCCTCTATTCCTAAATAGAGAAGCAGAACAGTATTGTTTCCAAACCATCATTTTTGAGCTAAAAATTTCATCATGAAAATGAAAAAATGGAAATCGACTACCAAGGATGGGGACGCCAAATGCAAAAAGAAACGCTCTTTGCGGCACACTCAGAATATAATTCCCCATGGCAGCCGCTTACGTTCGACTAGTCACGGTTTGGCGCCCGATACACCATCGGTTTGTTCTTCATCGATTCGCCTTTCCTGTGCCGATTTCAGCAAACGGTCTTGATGAAAAGGGATGCAACCTACAGATCCGTCTGGAACATTATAGCTTCATTAGAGAAGTTGGATCACTCTCGCATGTAATAACGGATCCAATTCGATTAAGCCTTATTGACAACCATTCTGCTTCTCTAATTCTGTTCTTCGAAAGAAAAAAAAAAGATGAGAATCCTATTTGGTAACATAAATAATTCTAATTCTATTCCCGAAAAATAATTTTAAAGAAAAAATAAAAACAGAAAAAAAAAAAGCTAGTTTCTAAAAAAAATTACTTTGAGAATCACAAAACATAATGATGTCTCACATGTCTTTACTTTTCATTTTCAGTTTTCTTGTTACTTTTCCCTCGACCTAAAACAGAGAGAATCTCATTTACAATATATATAATAAAAAACTACAATAAAAATTTGGAAAAAAATCAAAAAAAATTCAAAAAAATCCTCAAAAATAAAGAAGCTAGAATAGGCTAATTTGCCTCATTTTTTCATAAATCTGAGTCTAAATTTCAAAAAACCTAGGTTTCATAAAATTTGTTCTTTTCTAGAAAAATCATAAATATCTTTAAAATTAAACTCAAACCATATAATCTAAGCCTTTTGAGCTTCATTAAGATTTTATGATGCTATTTATCAATACCATAATTCCTCCATTACGTATTTGATTTCTTTGATCGTGATTTGCCAATGTTTATGTATTTAAATTTGACAAAAAAGAGGAAAACAAAATAAACCATGAACACTTAGCAGCTCTTATTTTAAGTTCTCAATTAAAAAGACTAAAATTTAATTTTCTAGAACCACAAAACAAAACACAATGCAAGGCCAATACAATTCATTCTCCTTTATAGAAACAAAAATTTCACTCATACCGATGACTATTTACTCAAGAGATCAATGAAGACTCATAATGAATGGGCAAATAGCTCATGATGATTTTATTAAATTTATTTTTAAATTAATATACAATATGTTACATACGAGAATCAATATGAATTAATCATCACTAAATTCGAATTATAAGATGAAATTTTATAAAGTAACTACGTAATTATCTAACTTAAATATCAAAAATCGAGAAGAGCACTTGTTTCCAAAAACAAAAATTTTAAACAGTTACCAAACGTCTCTATTCCAGAAACAAAAATTTTGGACAATTACCGAATACGTTTTGATTCTCTAAAATCCATCCAAAAAACATAATCAAAAAATCATTTTAATCAAAAACATTTTTTCGAATCAAAATGATCACCATATACATACCCTAAAAGGACGCTTGTAAAATGCAACTAAGTGCAAAGCAATATATACCAAACCACATCAAGGAGCATGAATGACAAATCCAGGACAATCAAGAACACTCCCCAAGGAAACCAAGGCTTCAGGGGCTCGCACCCAACCTGAACACTGCCTTGGGATCACCAAGCAACCAGAAAGACGCGAAGGAGTTTTCTCGAATCTGAACATAAACTAGTTTGCAGCACTGCCAAGCAGCCGAGTTATCGATACATCCTCTTGTTAATTTATAAGTTAGATTGCCAGCATGTACAAATCACTTTGCATGAAAGCTGGCTCTTCCACAACTACTAAACAGTCGGTACAAGGTACACAATGCAGAAAACTAGGCACAAAAACTACCACTACCTACACTGTATTTAGTGGTCAGGCTTTCACTTCAGTGGCATCTGCCACTGGTTCATCTTTCTCAGCATCGCCTTCTCCATCTTCGTCATCAGCCTCATCGGCAAGTTTAGTGAGCTCTTCCTGGATCATTAGCTTTATAGATGACTTTTTCGGGGTGAGATCTGTGTCAAAATTGCTCGGCTGAAAGGTCACCAAACAAATTCATTAGGTCGCCATGAAGACACTAACAGATGAATTTTCAGCCACTAGTTAGTTATGCACCAACATGTCAAGATATTTTCTACATTTTTGGAGTACCAAGGGTTTTCCTATGGTTCCCGTGAAGAACACCTCAATTGTTAGATTAGAGACTTTTCTTTACCGTCAATGACCCGTTTACATAAATTCTTGGGAAATCAGAAAACCCATATACATCATCAATTGTGAGATTCTTCCCGACTCTCCCTCTAAAACAACAGAAGTGCACAAGTGCCCTTCTCTAACACCAAAGCTTCACATAACAACAAGCAATCAATCATCCATTGATTTTAGATTCAAAGATATATCCTAACAGCACTTGGACCAGTCACTGTAGAATCTGAAGGGTGACTGGATGATAGCAATGCTCACTTAACAAAGTTCCAGTGCAAACTTCAGTGTTTCAGCAACTAAAGACACTTTGTAATAATGATTCCCTATCCATACTATCACTCGTCGTGTTTGGGATGATTTGTCCATGGACATGTAATATAACCGATAATGCACCTACACCTCATTATTCATTTGAGTAGACATAATACAAATCGATTGTACAATCATACCCTAATTATTTATTATAACAACGTAAATTCCAAGCCTGCTCCAAAGTATCACAAAACAGTAAAATTATTCGGTCAAGTGTGACAGGTTTTAAAAATTCCTCTGTGAAAAAGAACCTATATGATTCATCAGAGTCCAGAGGATATGCTGCAGAGAAAGGTTAAAGCTTACAGATTTAGCCACCACGATTAACAAAGGATATATTCGGAATGCAGCAGATCACTTGCAAATAACTTGCAAAATCAGCCAGCAAAATGATTAATTTGAACATTGACATGCTTGATATCACGTAAATGCTTCAGTGTTGAGAAAACATACCTAACTGTTTCAGAATATCAGTGAAAGTGGCCTGCAGAATCGAAAACCCATCCAACGTTAGATGTTACAAGCTAATTCAACATATCAGCGTGCAGATTACTCGGCCAAAAATATAAAAGACTAAAGGCATATACGGAGCAGTTAGCCTTCTTCAAGAGGACTGTAATAAAAATGCAAAAGGACATTTACTGTGTTACATTGCACTTTCCAACCAACGACCAAAAACAAGAAAAAGCTTAGAATGGCAGATTTTTTTGCCACTTAGACATTAATAGTCATACGAACATCTTGCAAGCAAACAGAAACTTTTTCAGCAAGTTGCAGTCTTGCACCAAGCAAAGGAAGAAATGCAAAGTCACCAACCAATCTATCCAAGACTAGAATCGCACCGTATTGAAGTCAACTTCCTTAAGAATTTCACAAATTGCATTTCGAAGCTCAACATCGCTGGGCTTGAGAGCCCCCTCCTTTGATTTGTCCTTTCCTTTGGCAGCTTTTTTCCCTTCCACAATACAACAAACTTCAGTCGGTTCCATTTAGAACAGTGCATTAAAATGCCATTTCTTACCTTGCTGCACAAAATTTACTTCTAAGAAATTGCCGAAAGTTTTTGCACCTTATACCACAAATTTATGTATACATATGTGAAAAATCATGCAATTAAGGGAATTCTTATCTATACAGATGGTACTTAAAACTAGGAACAAGCATGAAGGATTAAAGACATTTCCTTAAATGTTGAGTTGTTCAGCTAGACTGATCACTCCAAGACCTTTGGTCTCAGCCTGGACCAATGAAAAATGTGGGATCACTTCATGCATAAAAAAGTTCACTCAAGCTTCAGATTAACCATTAGTTAACAAGCAGTGAAAGTGCATTAGCTCCATAAACTATTGAAAGGAGAGCAGACCGCATTGCATACCCAAAAGCACAAAGAATAACAAATGGAATGAAACGGAGTAATCAACTGACCAGTTTTCTCCTTGGAGGCCGACTTTGCAGGAGTCGAAGACTTCTTGGTTACTTGTTCGTTCTTCTTCCTAGAGAACACCGTAGGACCACTGTCACTGTTGTCGACTTTCGTGCGCTTTGATGATGATTTCCTTTTGGTAGCTTTGGGCGGTGGACTCAATTTGTTTGGCACTGATCTTTTCCTGCTTTTGGCTTTTCCAACAGATTCCTTTTACTGGATGATTTTGCACGGCTATTTTCCTTCTTCCCCGTGTCTTCTTCAGACTCATCCTCAGAAACATCTTTTTCCTCACTTTCTGACTGGTCCAGCATCTCGGCATCAGACTTTTCCGGAACACCATTTTCAGTTTCTTCCTCTTCTTCTTGTTCTAGTTCTAGCTCATCTTCTTGCTCTTCCTCCTTCTCTTCTTCAGAATCATCTTCTGTATCAGAAGCAGGCTTCTTTCTTTCCTTTTTTGAATTATCCTCACTCTTTCTTCGACGCTGGAATGAATCCAACCCAAAAATTATGAAATAACAAAGCAGTGCCAAATGATCAAAAGTTAAAGCCCAAAAAGAATAATTTTTGGGAAATGGTAAACACTTCAGATTGTTGATTATTCGTGATTGGTTCAGTCATTCAGCCGATGATAAAGAACCATTATCATCATTATCACAGTGCTTCCAGTGAGAAATGAATGATACCTTGCCTGTCCGCTTCGAAGAACTCTTAGATGCAGATGAAGTTCCTTTTACCAACCTCTTGCGCTTTTGGCCCTTACCAGACTGCCACATGTGGAGAAGATCCAAACATGAAAAAATGCAATTTCAAAGAAACCAATCACAATATCAATGATTTCCCACAAACAATTACAGATGGAAACCTCTTTTTCAGCAAGTAACAAGGTTGTTGTGGCATGGGGAGCCACCAAGAAGTCAATCAGCTTCACAACAATATCTTCCTGAAAGTGCGGACCAACTAATCAGTACAAACGACAGTTGGCATTGTAAACAAAGAATATGCTATCTCCAAATCACAGAAGCAAGTCTAACTTGTTGGCCCTACTACACAGTCAACAAATATCATATTAAATGATCGCTTTCAAGACTGCACCTTCACTATGACAAACAGGCAATTTAAGGGACCAAAAGGAAAAGAACCAAGCATTCCCAAAGAAAGTAGTGTTAATAACAGATTACCAAAATGATGTTGCACCAACCTTCCTAGTGGATGTCTTTGAGACTGGTATGTCAAGCACATCACACAATTCAAGCAATTTCTCTTTAGTACACTTGTCAAGTTTTTCCTTCACCTTATTCTTCTGCTTTTCCTGTAGTTGCAACATAGTTAAAAGTCAAGCTCGTAGACAAGCCTTTCAGGACCCCACAACTCAGCAATTTCCAGACATTAGTTTGCCACATTAAAATCTTCTCCACTCCCAAACACCCCAACCCCACCCCTCCCGGCACAAAAACCAGGGGAAAAAAAAAGCAATGCTATAGGAATATATTTACCTCATTATCATGCCAAACAAAACCAGAAAACCTTGATATATTACCCTTGATCTGGAATGCCTGCCAAAGTACAGAAGAGGAAGGTTTATCAAACAGTGAGTAGAATGCTCGAGAATTTCAAAACGTACACTCTCCCAGGACATCCGCTTAACTCATCTAAGGAGTACATACAAGACGAGGATGGGGGGGCAATCACGGCTGGCACATTGAGAGATGAGAATTAATGTTACCTTCCCTCTCCTTCCAAACAGGATGTTATGCAGCAGTTTTAAAGGTGTCATCTGTCTTCCTTCTCGACAATTGAAAGCCACTGACAAAATGTAGAGACAGCTGTTTAATGCACCTTATCGTTCTGCATGGATGGGTCCCAAACGTGCAGAACCAGGAAAAACATGTCAATCAAAGTTATGAACATTTCCAGGTTTCAGACATTCCAAATCTCAGCTACATTCTATACTAGACCCTAAGTGATTGTACGCTGAGTATTTTTCGTGTACACCGACAAAAAAAAAAAGAGGGTTGTTTTCCAGGAACCATGGAAAACAGTTTCAATATAGTGAGCTAGAATAAAAATGAAAATACCGTTGGGTATGTCTTTCAATGGTGTCCGCGGCCCTGCAATTCAAGATAATATGATCAAATTAAATTCCTACACATGAATCCAACAAAATGCAGGGTCTAAATTAGTTTTATAAACCTTTTCTATTTGGAAATCCTTAGAGGCATCTCTCTCAATAGATGCCACCAACCGCTCTACAGACTTCCTCTCTCGTACAGGACGATCTACTGTAGGAGTCTAGGGGTCCTGTCATTTTGCTTTTTATTCCTTCAGCCTTCCCCCCAGTATTCTTCTGCCTCCTACGCCTTTTTAACCCTTTCTCATCAGTACTTTGTTCAGCCTTCTCTGTCTCAGTCTGCTCCTCCATACTCTCGGTCTTCTCCTGTTCCTTCTCCCCACTCTCCTCAACCTTCTTTTCATCATTCTTTTCCTCTTCAGCCTCTTCTTCCTGCTCTTCTCCGAGTTTCTCCTCTTTAATTTCTTCATCCTCTCCTCCCCCATGTTTTACCCCATCAATACCCCCTTATCTCCCTCCTCATTATTCTCTTCATCTTCCTTCCTCTCCTCAGGTACCTCCCCCTTTTTTTCAGCAGGAGCTTCTTCTTCCATCTCTTCAGTTTTAGGTTCTTCCTCTTCTTTTTGTTCTTTCTTATCATGCTCTTCCTTTAAATCCCGGCCTATACCCATTTTATCAGTCTCCACTTTCTCTTCATCTTTATCATCTTCCTCTTCTTTCACACCATTAATTTCCTCGGTTTTTCTTTCAGCCACTACATTGCTGTCATGAGGTACAGATCCGTTTTCTGCAGGTGCTACTACTACTTCTGATCCAGAAGCTGCATTTGCCAAACCTTCCTCACCCATAATTCACTTGATAGGAGTTGAATTATTCAATCAAGAATTAAGTTCTTCGCAACCTAACAAGAATACGATAAATTATTACATAAGAAACAATTATGACTAAAACCAGAATTACAAGAAATAAAAACATTTCAACAATTCCGTACATATCATCATGAACTTTCCTGCGAGTGAAATGTGAATTCAACACATGGAAGGACGTTGCTCAGTGATCAAAGGAAAGGGTCTGTGCACATAAACAAATCCTTCAGCTATCTGACCTCAAAAGTTAGATTTAAAGGTGATTTCTCTGAAGATTCATCTTAAGTGGTTTCAAAGCCATACATGTTACAGCAAAGCCAACTCCAAGAGTAGTCTACCTATGGGGGTACAGGCTGACGTAAAATTACCAGTAGACTTCCAAGAAGTCAAATCACAAGTACAATTTGGAAATGATCCTGATGATAAACCAGTGCCCATTGAAGTGAAAACACCTGAGGAAAGGCTACATGTGGTGTACTTCAGAAGCAATACTCCAATGTGAGGTAAGTGTTGCTAGAGTACAGCTAACCAAAGATCTGTTGTAGATGCTGAACAAAAATATGGAACTAATTACAACGGATAACTCTATACATTAGTAAGTGTTTGTGCTATCGCCAAGACAATGGTGATGCTTAAGTTCCTATCCAAACAGAGATGACTCTAAAAATACCTTTGATAATACGTAAGTCCAAGAACTGACCAATCTTATCCCAAAAATCGCCATTTTCTACACAAATTGTGGTTGACACTAGTGAAAATTAACAGGAAAACCTTGCTACGCTCCTGAGGAGGAAAGAAAGGCACCTAAACGCATCAAAACAAAATAAAACGAAAAAAAAAGCAAGGAAATGAAGGTGTAATTTCATGTCAGGAAACCCTAGTCCCGAAACGGAGAACCAGGGTGAGCAGAAAGCTCGTTTCTTTTTTCCATCATTTGCCTCCTCGACCCGCAAAAAGCCACAATTACACACTCCTCAGCTAGCAAACAACGAGAGAAAAAGATAAAACAACAAAATTCCAACAGAAGAAGTCCAGTTTCGGGAGATTCCCAAACCCTAGCCACGCAAGATATCCTGGCTCGTGGTACCAAAACACCAACTGATTCGTGAAACCCCAACTCAGCACAGCACGAGGAGGAGGAACAGAAAAACGAGAAAGCGGGTACTTACAGAAAAGCTCGATGAATTTTAGCTCGGCCGAAGAGCTCCGACGGAGAGACGAGAAGAAGAGGAGGAAGAAGACGAAGACGAGCTCTTTAGTTCGAGCGTCATGCTCTCTCTCTCCAGTTTCTCTCTCTCTAACCGGTGGTGCGAGTGTGAAAGGGGGGGAAGGGTAGTAAAATGAACCGGATTTCAGACGCGGAATTTAAATGCATTAAATGCGGCGATCCCGACGGACGGACAAGATCTGCCGCGGTGGGGATCGTTGAAATTGCGACGGTCCGGATGCGATGTTCGTTTCGAAGTGCACCCCCCCCCGGGGCTTGACGGAGCGGGGAGAACAAGCATCAGATGAAAAATTAAACAGAACGAAGGAATGGAACCACCCAAAAAAAAAATGACCTTTCCGTTTTATTTGCCTGTGGAAAAAAAATAAGAAATTAAGAAATCTGTTCATGACAACTTTGGGTACGTGTGCATGGTAAGGAGAGAGAAAACAGCGTGTATGCCGAATCTAGCCATGCCGACCCGTAATTCACCAACAAAAGGTCTTGAGTTTGAATCTCCTTATAGTAATACAAGTACTACAGTTGGCCAATTCCTAACAAGTGAAGCTTTTAGGGAAAACGCAAATTTATTATGGTATTAGAGCACATATCAAAGGTTTCAATCTCGACAGGTCTCTCATTTTTCCATTTTTGTTATTCTAGGATGTTTCTTGTTACAAACCATCTTGTTGGTCCGATGCGTCTTGATCCTATGTGACGTGTCCTTACAAGCAAGGGGAAGTGTCAGATTACCATATATAAAGTTGTAGACTCATTTTCTAACGGCTTAAATATATAAAGAAAATAATTTCGACCGCATAAATATATATGAATATCAAGAATCTCGATGTACCTATCGGATCACATCCCTTGCCATGTGTGACGAGTGTCACTACTTGATGAAGGTCTTTTTTTGTGATTTTAAATTCTTATATTTTTGTTATGGATGTAGTGTTATCACAATAATACTTAATCATATCGATATCCTTTCTTGTTTTTTTTAAGTGAGAGAATAGTGTGTTTTAGGCTACGTTTGTTTCACAAACAATGTGATATTTTCGAATGATATTTTCAGAAAGTCATTTCCAAGAAAATAACAATATTTTCGGTATTTGGCTAATACTTAAAAATGAACTGGAAAACACTTTCATCGTTTGTCAAAGAATTGATCGGCGGTGGCGGCAACCAGCGGTAAAGAAGGAAGAAGGAAGAAGAAAAAGAAAAAGAAAGAAAGTGAAAGAAACAAGAAAAAAAGATGAGGAAATGATTTCCTCTTTTCAACATTTTCCACACTTTTTAAAGAGATTTTTTCATAAGTGGAAGTAGTATTTTCAGGACTAGCCTATTTTTCACTCTACAAACGCCGGAAAATTTAGAAAATCTTACTTTTTACATAACCCATTTAATCCTAGCATGCCCATAAGACCATCATAAGTCGCCTGGAAATAAGCAAAGGATGCCATCAAATTGAAAAATAATGAAAGTCTTAAAACTTGCCATGAAAGTATAATTGGGTTCTAACCTTTTAAAAGTACAATTAATCCTAAAATTTAAAAAAAGATGTAATCAAGTCTTAAAACTTGTCAAATTAGTCCAATTTAATTGCATTTTTGAAATTTTTAGGATTCAATTGCACTTTCTGACAAATTTTAAAACTTGATTGCATTTTTAAAAGTTTTAAGACTCGACTGCAGTTTCGTGATAAGTTTTAAGACTCGATTACACTTTATAAAAAAGTGTTAATTGAGTCCTAAAATTTTTAAAAAGTGCAATTAAGTCATAAATTTTTTTTAAAAATGCAATCAAGTCATAAAAACTTGTCAAATTAGTTCAATTAAGTCTTTCCATTAATTGCATTTTTTTGAAATTTTTAGGGCTGAATTGCACTTTCCTGACAAGTTTTAAAACTTGATTGCACTTTTAAAAAATTTAAGACTCGACTGCACTTTCGTGACAAATTTTAGGATTTTAATGCATTTATCCCTAAATTGAATAAAAATTTACTCTCAAATTCTCATTTTGCTCTCATTTTTCTAGTAATTAGTTCCCAGTTCGGCCCTATCCAGAAACTGAAAATCGGTCCTTTCTGGTGCGATTCTCAGGCGATCCAATGAAATCAGTGGATTATAATTAGTACGGGTGAGCAACACAGACTTTAATTTTAATATGTTGATTGAAATTATATTTACATTTAAGAAATAAAAAATAACCGGTGGATTATTAGGTTTGCAATAAGAAATAAATTTAAATAAAAAAATAATATGTTTGGTCCGAGCAATCCAAGCAGTATGTTTTCCCCTAGAACCAGGGTCTAGACCAATCGGATCCAATTTTATGAAACTAGAGATCGGACCGATGCTCCCATAACCGAATCAAGTGGCTACTTCGATCAATTCATCTTACTTACCCTTTCCATGTATAAGGACATGTAATATATGCACAAACCATGAAGTTGTTTTTGATGGGACCTATGCCAAAAGTATAAGGGAATGTCTGGATTGATTTTTAATGATTACCTTTTACGTTATTAAAATATTGACACTCACGCACTTTGATTTATTTTAATTCGAAACACTTGCCTTCTTCTTTCCCAAATAAATATATGGACAAATAGATTTACATAGACATTTTCTCATGATTAATACAAGTCCAACAATATCTTAAAATTTTGCCAAAAAAAAATAAAGAAGATATTTTTTTTTTTTTGTTTTAAAGTCAAACCAACGAACCTTAAATGTGGGAGCCTAGGCAATCTATTTGGTCGATGCCCGTGTGCTCCTGATCACATTTCATTGACTCAATAGTACTTTATAGGAAAATGACATAATAGTTTCTAACCTCGATCAATGTGTAACGTCATCTTTAAACTTTTAATTCGTTCAATATAGTCATTGAACTATACCTAAATATTTAATTCGATCCCTAAATTTTCAATTTTTTCAATAGTCTCTGAACCTTTCACAACAAAGTCAAATAAGTCATTGGTACTATTCACAAATTTTCATAATTACATGCGTATTCTAGATCCACCACCAGCGCCCATTGCCTTGATTTTAAGATATCTTTTTCATTTCAATCCATTTCTTTGATCAACAAAAAAAAAATGGTATATTTGTATCACCTTTTTGACCTTTTTGGTCTTTATAAATATTACTATAGTTTCATTTGAGTATATTTTAATTTATGATTCTTCTTGTCGCAAACTATAACCTCATTTAGAGTTGTATTGGCTTTATATTCCGTTTAGTGTAAGACATTTAACATAATGTAATTTTTAATAGATTTTTCGCACTTATGTAAATCTAAATTTTTGTCTCTAATTTTTTGAATAGATAAAATTTTCAAGCATTTGCTCATATTTCATAAATTAAATTTAATTATATCTGTAAATTTGAAAATTAATTAGCAGGAGTGTCATCCCAATGCAAACTCTAAATTCGGTTCCACTTTTACTATTAGAGATAAGATTATACATTAAAACATACTTAAATGGACTATCATTGTGGCATAAACACCAAAAGGTTCAAAACGTAGTAACTTGATAGCCGTATTTGTTGACTTAAAATGGATTGAATGAAAAGATAATACAAAATTCAAGCAACGTGTAATTAAGATTTGTTTTTACTTCTATGAAAAATTAAGGGATTAAATTAAATAATCAAAAGTTTAGGGATTAGATTGAGTATTTAGGAATATTTTAAAGAACACATTTAACTAATTAAATTTTAAGGTTGGTATTGCATATTGGACCAAAATTTATGGAGTATTTATCTCATTTCTCTTTTTTAAGTGAAAAAACCACGAGCAACTCCATGTAAGAGTTTTAGAGTCAACTCCTCGCTCAAGTTTTTCTGATGAGATTTAATTACCACGCTACTTATAAATTTTCAATGTAATCATTGAACTTCTATTTTTTCCAATCAAATGCTTAACGTGTAAAAAAAAAAATCATGAGATTTAGTTCAATATAATTCCTGAACTTCTAGTCCGTTCAATCAAGTCTCAATCTTTCTTCACTCTGCATTAAGTGAGAAGGTCCCATATCCGTCAGTTCTAATACTCTAAAAATCCAAAATTTTAGGTTCAGTCCAATTATGCTCTATTTTCTTTTGTCTCATAAAAAATCTCAAACTAATACTGTAGTCACAAAGCTACCCACGTGTCCAAAAATCACCCTGAGTTTACCCAAGACGATCGACATTAGAAACTGTTGACACTTAATTTTGACTTTTTTATTTTTATTATTCATTGTATAAAAATTAATGACTAACCTTAGTCCCTAGCAAAATATTTAAATCATTTTAGCATAGTTTTCATTTAGTTAATTTAATTTGCACATCCATTGCATTACTTTCGCATTTGATTGGATCGGTATTGAGGACTTATTTCAAGGTTTTGGGCTAATTGAATTATATGAACTATTTGGATTGAGCACGCAAGAGCACCAAATTTGGCCAAAGTCCATGACTATCAATAGAGGGCCGAAAATTGCAAATACCAAGTTGCGATAATTGAATTATTATTTACTCGGAAGACAATTCTGAAAATTGCTTAAGGAAATAAAAACCCTAACTTACTCTATAAATAGGGAGCTCACATTCAGAGTTAGGGAGGCCACCAAAAATTCATAACGGACGGCAGAATTGTGAGAATAAAAAAGAGAGAGAGAGAGAGAGAGAGAGAGATTTTTATTTTTATTTTTCTCTAAGGTTTTCGGAGGCTAGGAGGGATCCTTGGTCAAAGAAATTTTACACGAGAGAGAGAGAGAGAGAAGAAAAAGTGAGAATTTGAGTAATTTGAGTTGAAAGGGACGGCCATTGGGCATCACACGACCATCTCCGCGAGAGCTGCTCACACCGACAACTCTTCTTTTTTGCCTTCCGCGGCATCCCGCTGCCCCCATTGACGAACCACCCTGCCTCCGCTTCCACATCGCCCTTTTTTCTCCAAGGCATGCCTGTCGCGGGATTCGGTCATCATTATTTCTAATGGTCGCTTCTAATGATCATATGACGGTTTTTTTAACGACGAGTTCAGACGTTGGGGAGTTCAGACTCTGAGAAAAGTCTCGGAAGTAGCGGTCTTCTAACGGATTTTCTTAAAGTTCCTTCTTAATCGACTTTGTAACTTGTGATTTATTTTCTTCCTAAACCTTCATTACTTTGACATCGGCTTTATAACTGTTTCTCAAGCGACTCTATTTTTTTGTGGTTGAATTTATATTGAATTCAAGAAACAAATCTTTGTATGAACTTTTTGGGAACTTCGCACTGCATCAGAGAGTTTTTCCCCCTGTTTCATTTTCTACTTTGCTGGGTTATGCACATGACGTTGTTCATGCTTCTTCTAATATTTAGTGCGGAATATAGAAGAAAAGTCTGTTGTATCTTGAAATGATAGCCGCTAGAAGTCTTACGCACCGAGTTTCGTACTCTAAGGGGTAGAATTATGATTAAAGATAGTGCTTGCATGTCTCGGACAATTGTTCTTATTTTTCTCGTCTTTTCCAATAGATTTCTAATTATTCTTCTTTTGATGTTATCTTTTTTTTTTTTCCAACAAATAATGTTCAAAATCAATACCGTGCACTTTCACTTTTCGGCACTCTCATGGTAGTCCAGAAGTCACCTCAAAGATCAACCCCGCTCGAAATCACCATTGATCGACCCCATTAGTTCGAGCATCCTTCTGTTGAACCCTTTTGCCGAGCAATGGCGTAAGATCGGCAACAAGCCACGAGCCAACCAAGCAATCCAAGCACCGACCTTGGTGCTTGTCGTGATCCACAAGCGACCCGAGAGTCCCTGGCCGATTGAGCTATCGTTCGTGAAGATCCATTGAAAATTGGAAGCTAATTTTTGAATTAGGTAACAATCTTTATCCTTGGAATATTTTGGGTAATCGTTGCCTAATTGAAATTTTTGCATATCTCCAATGATTTTCTGGTGGATATTATTGCATATGATAGGTAAGATGTAGATAATGCAATATTGTGTTGGAGACATAATCTTGCATTTTATAAATTGCTATCTTCGGATTGATTTTTTTTTTTAACTTTCTTCCTTTAATTTTACTTCCGTTTTATTTTTCTTTTTATTTTGCACGTTTATGTGTTTATCTATCTTGCATGTGCTTAAATAATAAACATTGTGCATAATACATGCTCCCATGCACCTAAGTCCCTAGGAATATGTGCAATAGGATGATTATCGAACTTCAACTCTGAAGTACGATATCATCCACACATCGAAATTATTCATCACATCCAATATCCTTTCGATTGGATTGACGATTTCATGAAATTGGATTTCACCATTTGACCCATAATATTTGGCTACGACTTTAATCCAATGCTTTAATTCACCATTAGACCCAATCCTCTAGGTATGACGCGAACAAAATTCCCCATCCGACCCAAACTCGTGAGTGTGAGGTGAATTCAATCGGAAATTTTGGAAATAAAGGTGCATTATACTCAATGTTTATTATTATTTTTAGAAAAATAAAAAAACGTCAAATTTGGTCTAGAATAAAATTAAATGTTAAGATAGCCCTTAATATCAAATTAGACTTTGAGTAAACAATTTCTTAATTTATATTAACAGTTATCAACCTTTGGACCAATTTTCATTTTTTTCATTTATTTATTCCGAAAATTCGCCCAAAAAAATACCAAAACTGTTATTCATATGGTTTAGATGTCATTCAGGCATATTTAATGTCATGTCATATAGAACATAGATTTACTTTAGTTTGCATCTTAGGATTTTTTTAATGTAAAGTCTAATTTGCATGTCATGTAAATTAAGTTGATATGTCATTTTTTTTTCCATGTTTTCATCATTTGGGTAGAATCACAGGTCAGATAGGACATACTTCATTCTTGCACGTCGTGTTATGCCAGGTCATATCATGTCAGGTTTCATGCATCATAATGCCATGTCATTTAGATTAGAATCCATGTCATTAAAATCGTGTCCCATGTCATGTAGGTTAGAAACCATCTCCCATGTTACCTACATTGAAATTCATGCTTTCTTTGCATTAAAATTCGGATTTTAAAATTTTTCATACATCATATCAACACAATCATCATGTGCCATGTTCGTTAGAATACTTTGTCTCTTCTTTAGATTGCATCATCTTGCATAGTAATTGCATGTCATTTTTGTATGTTTTAATTAGTTAATGTAATTCTGCATACAGGTTAGCGTTGCACGATTTTATATTCTCGGTCCACATGTTCACGTGTGCAATATAATCATGCCATTTGGAATAATTTACGCCTCATCATGTTATAGTTGCATTGCATTCATGCATAACATTCATTAAATCAAGAAAAACCCTAGAAAATAATTCCATCTTGAGAGCCTTAAGTTGAACCAATTGAATTGCCAATTCAAGTCTTTGCTCATAAAATGGTACCGAAAGGGTGTTAATTGAAAAGTTAACGTAATCAAGCCCCCGAACCTAAAATCTTGGTTTGCAAAAAATAAAGTATTCTCCAAATACTTTATTTATGTGTCTAATCTATCTACTAAAAAATGATTAATGACAACTCCAAATTGAAAATCTTTTGATATATAATCATGCGAACCTAAGTTGCGATTTGATAGAGTTTGGGAGAACTCGAACTAAGTTAGTTAATTTAACTAATTCGGTAATTCATTAACCTGAAATTCGATTTTTAGGTTGTGATGGAAACACTAAAAGTTCAATATTAGAACATGCATTTTCATCAGCATCATCACCTTGTGAGGACATATATATATATATATATATATATATATATATATATATATATATATATATATATGGTAAAGTCCTTGTAAGGACATATGATGTTCACCATATTGAAGAAATTAGTGGCAATTTTGGATGCATGGACAAACTTGAGATTAGAGTGAAAGTTGAAGGTTTTTTATTAGACAAAAAAATTTTGGAGTAAAATTGAGACCAGACCTAAAATTAATGATTCTTTAGGAATTAGACCCATATTTGTCCCACACCTTACATCAAACGAGTTTATATGCCCATTTCTTGCTAGGCATTTGGGTTAGGTCGTCCAATATGTCTCGTCTTATATTTATCCTAAGCTCTTAACTTTAGCTTAAGAAATTTATTGAAATTTAGCATTGTGCTAAATTTTCAAATCCTCCAAAAAAAATAACAAAAATATAATTGTTAAATAATAGTTTAATAAGGAAAGCGCAGTAAAAATCCATGTCGCTTAAAACTTGTCTATGTAGCAATTGGACAGAGATGATGAGCTGCGGCCCAATCAGTTCAAATTTTTCCCCAAATGAATGTTTCGGATTATTCCGTTCCTGATAAAAAGAGAAAATAAAAATAAATTACGGGCGTTCGTAATGACTAGAACACCCTCATACGTCCACTTTCCGACAGCGACACCGCATAAGAAGAAGACAAAGATCAACGGGGAGATTCGATTTGAACCAGGGGAGCGTTGTCTCTATTCTAAGACTAGGGTTCTTAGAAACTTCCCTCATTTCAATCAAAGCCCCCCTTCCTTTTTCGCTATAAAGTTGATTCTCGGTGGGTCGTTCCCGATTGATCGAGATGGAGTGAGGGGTGTTTTTTATTTTATGATATTTTCTCTCGATTTATCTCGGCTCCGAATTCAACTTGCTGTGATTTTTTCTCTGGGCTACTTCGCCCTGTGGCCACCCAAATCCATGATCGTGAGACCTCTATGGAGGACCACCCTCAAACCCACATCACTCCGATTGAACAAGAAGATGACGAGTGGGGTAATTCCAATCTCTTCCCTTCCAGTTCTCTGATTTCACGAGTGTACCCAGTGTTTCTCAGTCACTTTTGGGTGTTGCTTTTTCTCGTTTCTGTTGACCTGTGTCGCGATGTTCACGGGGAATATGGATTTATGTGGTGATTGTTTCGTTTAGATTCGTCATTGGTACGACTGTTGCTCCAAGCTTCAGTTTTTGTGTGCTGCTCTTGATTTTCGACGTTGGGAGGACAAGTGCGCTGTGCTTATGATGGAAAGCTGGGATTTTTTTGTTCCTATTTGATATGATTTTGTTGACGCTCATTCCCTAATCGAATTTTGTCATGTTGATCTGATCATGATGAAAGAGCCCGCTCATTTTATGCTGCCTTCCATCTAGTCCAAGAATATGACCATTGAGGAGGTGGGGAGTAGTTGTTGAAGGATGCCGCATACACTGAGACATGTGCTGCAATACTGATGGGAAAGATTCTCCAGGATCGAATAATGGAGATGACTCCTACTTTACCTCTCATATATGGAAGTATCAACCGTATCTCCACGGGCATCACAGTAAATAAAAAGAACAAGAAAGGAGGATTTTAAGTGCGAGGTCTGAAAACATGTCTTTGGGGTACTATTTCCAATTATAAGAGCTTGGATTGAATAGGTATATCCTTGTCGATTTGATCTGAGCTCTCTTATTGGATTGTTCATTCGGTGAGTATCTAAATATTATGCCTTGAAGCAACTAATGGTTCAGAACAAAGAAATGGAAGAACAGAAGTATGGATTCATAAAGGTTCAGTCATAGGTAGGTAGAAGAGAAGAGGGGCGCAACGAGGCAGAGGATAGGGAAGTAGGGGAAGGGAAGACAAACATTAGCGGTTCTATCTGATCATATCACATTTGGCTCTTCGATTTTTGAGAATCACTGTTGCATCTTGGCATCAGGCCGCGAGAACCCTTTAGTGAATCTTGGTTCTTTGATTTGAGAGATTTCTTTTTTGATTCGACGTATGGCCTGGTTATTCCTTCCCCATTCGTGGGTTCTCTCTTCAACTGTAAATCTCACATTCGTCATGGGCACAGCAATGTGCCTGCTCAGAAATCACATTCCTCATGGGCACAGCAATGTGGCTGCTCAGAAATTTTGAATTTTTTAGCTAATAAGGGAAAATTGGGGGCAAGCCTTTTTTTCCCGAAGTGACATTTTTTTCTCGAGCTATGTTCCCTCCTTCCACTTTGGGTCTGGTTCAGGGGTTCCTTTGTAATGGCTTAGACTAGACAAATTGATATTTGAGGATGAGCGTTTTGACTGTATTCTTCACTAACTTCAACATATGTTCTGAAATGTGTCAATTCTTGAGTTTTTCATGGTCAGTGCTGTGCGTTGCGTAAAACTCATTCAATGGTCTGTATTTCAATGTATTGCATGCTCTTGTCTTCGTTAAGCATATTGACTGCTGACTACCTTGATCCATTCTGAATCTCTGGTGTCCTTTACAGACAATGATGGCTTTGTAATTCCAAGCTTGGGTATAGGTGAACTAGATTTAGCTGGAGGCAATGCTCCAGAGGTAGATACTCCATCACCTTCTTCTCCAAAGGTAAGTTAACAGAGCTAATAATGCAGTTACGGTTTCTCTTACTAATCATAAGCTTCTCAGAATTGTTCTACTGCATTATCCTGTTCATGTACATGAACGTCATATTCCTGCAGGCAAAAAAGGAAGAGACGATCTACCTGGGACCACATGGCGCCCCTCCATCGCACTCAAAGATACAGATACTGAACTCCTCTGGCCGCAAGCAGCGTCTCAAGCAAAAATTGAAGGAAGCGGATAAAAGAGTCATTGGCTCTGGGAGGGAGAATAAATTAGAGAACATAAGGGAGCTTGTCGGTGGTGGAAAAGCAAGTCCCAATATTTCAAAGGGTTCCTCTAGGGATTGGCTGGATTCACACTGCCAGGAGTCCCAGTTTGAGAAGCGGTGTCCTCAATGAGAGTAAAGGTTCCGACAGCTGAAGACATTTTGCTGAAGTATTAAATTGTGGCGACCTCTGTTATAAGGCTTGATGCCGTGGAGACTTGATATACTTCAAAGCAATGGACTATGACGCTAGTCTGCGAGCTTGACTTTTTTGTACTGTTATCATAAGAGCACCAGCAATAATTAGCTTACATGTTCACTTCTCAAGCAGAAATAAGAGCTTATGTTTTTCAAGTTATTGCTTGGCCATGGAGTGATGAATTTTTCCGTCATTAAGGTTGAGATCATGCCGCTCATGACCTTCATGTTCTGGATTGGCAAGGAGTTTCTGTTTATGAGCTAAATGGACGGATATGATGCACAGGCCACAATAAACTTCGCCAGTGCATATTAGTGGTAAGTACTGTACAGTGCAGGTAAGATCTCAGCCAGTTTATACTTCTTAACCTAAGATGCAGTGCTAAGCAATTCAAAGGCCTCTTTTGGGTCATCTGGGTGTGCTTGTGGTGATTGAAGTGCTACTGAATACTGCAATTCCAGTGGGTGATTTTGTGTTCGCCCTTTGGATGCACATAATTATTGCCCTTAAACCATAAGAATCACTTCACCAAATTTCCCATTGTGAAGACACGCATTGAATCCACATCTGGACTTTCGATTTTGTAAATTAAGTTAGCTTGGGGGTTATATTAACACTTTAGATTACATACAAAGTACGCCTTGCATTAGCGATTGGGTAACACCGAGCAAATCTGTGGATCGGTTGCTGTAGAGGTGGCATATTAGAATTGCCGAATCGGTTTAAGCATGACTAAAGTAGAATTCCTTTCACCACCAAAAACTAAAGGAAATAGAACGAACAAAACTGATAGCAAAAGAGAGCAAATTAATTAATTTCCTTCTGCACTTGTCACATTAATCAGGACTCTGTCCGTTCTTCACAGCATATGAACATAATGACATCCTCAACTTTGAGCGTGACAATAATGAACGACAAACCGGTATATGTTCTTCACGCTCGCCTTTTAAATGAATGATAGGCTAAGGAAAGGCAAAATATGCCCCATAATGGCATCGTCACCATCACATTATGGTTTCCGAGTTCCAATCACTTGCCATTTGAATGAGCGTGATTTCAGGTTACTGTTACTTCGAGAAGCATCAGGAATAAAACTCGGCAATAGTTCTCGTGTTGATACCTAGAAACTCTAGGTCTCCTGCTCTGGGTCTCAGAGCATACTGATCTAAATATTCATCGTCGTAGAACTTGCTTAGATGCCTCATCCCATTGTCACAGAGGATAGTCACTATAGTGTGACCTGGGCCTACTGACTGGGCAACTCTGACCGCTCCTACGCAATTCATGGCCGAAGAACTCCCCAGAAAGAGCCCATCGTTTTTCAAGAGGAACCTGACAAAAAGATCAGCAGATGAAGCAATCAATCTCCAGTTGAGGTCCAGATATTTTCGATGGAGATAAAATCTCTTGGGTTGACTAGCATTACTGTAGCTGAGAGATGCATCCTTTGATGGAAGGCACACGATTAAGCATAAATAAGTACATGTACATGCATGCGTTTTCTGCGGATCCACATCAGGTAAATATGTGTGGACATGGGAGATGGGTAAAGAAAACACACCAACCTTGACATCTCAATGGCCTCCAAATCTGTCCCTCGAAAAGCTCCATCAAGATTTGCCATCTTAAAATTCTCTGTCAGTCTGTTAATTCCAATTCCTTCAGTTATAGTGTCGAATGGATTCTTCAGCCTTCGCCCTTCAGCCTCCTCCTTTGTGTACATCACTCCCCTTGTCACTTTATTGAACAGACCAGAACCCGGGGGATCTATAAGGAAGCACTTGACCTTCTGATTTTTCTCCTGCAGCAAAACATTAAGGAACTTACTTGGATAAGCAATCACTCAAACAAAATAGGCATCTATATTACTACCATAACGGAGGATTCATCAGAGGAAGAAATTATGTTGACCTGGAGAAATCTTGAAACACCAGCCAAAGTACCACCAGTGCCTGCTGCCGCTACAAACGCGTCTACATTGCCACCTGTCTGTTCCCAGATCTCAGGCCCGGTACCTTCATAGTGGGCCCTAAAATTTGCAAGGTTTTCGAACTGGTCAGCGAAAAATCCTCCTTTGTAATTACGTAATGGACTTGAACTAAGCGTCTCTCCGCGAAGGTGGTAACCGTTGACATGCTCCAATTGTATACCGTCTGTTTGCTGATCTACCCCGGATTTCAATGCTAACTCATTTGCCTCTGTTGCTCGTCTCCTTGCAATGTTGACATAATGATCTCTATGCGTAATCGACACTGGCCTCACCCTCTCCACAGTAGCTCCAAGAGCTTCAAGTGTTTGAGACTTAGATAAACAGACAAGAGAGAGTCAATACACAATGCTAAATGGAAGGGAGAGAATGGCAAGATTCTCCCTGAGGCTTCAACATAATTCAACAGACAAGTCAATCGTTGTTATGTTAATCTCACAATCATCAATTATTCTTATGCATGAGAACTTTAACAAGGCCATAGGTCAGAACCCACAACTTGTCCATGGTGGTGTCCAAGTTGCAATAGGTTTGCCGTAATCATGCATTCTATCTTACCTAATAAACAGACATTCAGACATTGCAGATTATGACAAAAATAGCTGTTATGGAAGTTAACCATGATTCCATGGGGGAAATGCCAACATAGGCTGAAAGAGTGTTTCACCCAGCTTGAAGAAATAAGGATTACACAACTTAAATTGCCTAATCGAATTATTGCGCCAATTATGATCCTCTAAAATTCATCAACCAAATGAAAAGAGAAGTTTAAAGTGAAAAAAAGAAACCGAGAATTTGTTTGTAACTTCCAGATGAGAAAACATCATGTAATATGCCACTCTGCAACTGACTTGGCACGGATGAAAGCGTCAAGATCAAGTTCCATTAGTAATATCAGGCTGTTGCCATCTATTGAAATTCTAAAACACCTCGAGAGAAAACTACATTTCTTCCAAAACCTGTTATGTAAGGATGCGAGCAATATAAGCTATCAACAAGATAGCACATGCATTCTCGATTATGCAACACATGCTGCCTGTGCTGGATATTCTCATGCCAAAGCAACTACCGTAGGTAAGAATGCAGTTTGCCTATCAACCAACATCAAGAAAGTCATGACAGAATATTCCTTCAAGCCCAAACACCTGCCAGATCCATCCACTTGTTTCCAACAAAAGGTTTTAACTCTTAAGAGTGAAAACAAGATTAAATGGGTTTAACCTGGCACCTGTGACACGTGACACAATAGAACAGCAGCTTATGTTAGGCAATACAAACCTTTTCAATAGCAACATCATCCGGGATAACCACGTGGCATTTGCATCCGTATGCTGGAGCCACCGTGGCGAGGCTAATAGCCGTGCTACCCGCGCTGCCCTCAGTGACCACCCCTCCTCGTACTAACTTGCCGGATTCCAAGGCCTGTTGAATATGAATGTCAGACAACGAACCTAAATAACAATTGACCAACGAAGCAAAAACTGAGCGGACATTACGAGAGTGCTTACCTCTTCGATAATTTTCACAGCAACTCTGTCTTTCACACTTCCCCCGGGATTTAAGAATTCGCATTTTCCAAGTATCTGAAGGATTTGCAGGTAGTTTAATTACTTTCGAACTGGTAGAAAACCTATCCCCACATCGGACAAGGGAAAACCGCAACTTCTTCATTTGTCATTGTTAGAGACGAAAAACACTACAGGAAAAAAAAAAAAAGACCTTCAAACGGAGTTTGAACAGGTTACAATCCAATGACTACGAGTACAAGAAAACCGATTGAGTATCAGCAGAGTTAACAACGAGTAAGAATACGACTAGAAAACGAGAAATCGCATCGCAGCTGGAGCAAGTTCGCAAATCGATAGAGACTGTCATGCCAATCAAGAAGCATTTCGACACAGAAACGACGAAAAGCCGGTGAACTTACCAAAGGCTCGCCACAAAATCACACACATGTTTATCATATTCTCAAATTATCAAGGAAAAGCTCGAAACTTCGATTGTTCCTCGGTGAAAGGAGAGAGCCAAACAGGACATCGAGTAAAGCAAACGACGAGCTAAATACGAGACTTCACCTCGCAGCCGGTGGCGTCGGAGAGGCTGTTGATTCGGATCAGCGGAGTGTTTCCGATGGCGCCGACCAGCCCGCTCTTGCCGCGTCCGTCCCGCTTCTTCTTCAGCGGCGTCCTCCTTTGAGAGCGGTGGCTGCACAGCAGGTACGAGAGGACGGCCAAGGAGACGGCGGCGACGACGGCGCCCGTGGCCTTCACAGGCGCCATCGCGGCGGTTCCAACTGCCGAAATGAGCGGAGCTAAAGCTGAAAAAAAAAAAAACAGCAACAATGCCGACGACAATAGGGATTGAACCGGTTAGCGGACGAATATGACGTTGACGTTCAAGCAAAACGAGAGGAGGCGGTCCACGGCGAACTCAAGACCGAAACGGTATAACGGACGTAACGGCGTAATACTAATGGGCCTGGGCCTTCGGAACGGGCCCACGTGGATAGTTCTATTTTTTCCGCTATTTTGGGTTTAAATTCACCCCCAAGCTTTAATCGCCCTGCAAAAGATGGACCCCATGTGAACCAATTCGTCAAAAGCAAAATTCAAATAGCGATAATACGAGCAAACCCGCTCGTGTAATCGGTGTGACAGGAGAACATCTCTGGGGGTATATTTTGGGAAGTGAAAAAAATGGAATCAACTTCGAGGACGGTAACACGCTATTCGAGAAATTATTTACCCCAAAAAATTACTAATGACTAACGGCAAAAACCTAATATTTCTTCAACAGGCCTCGAAAAGAAAACATTCGGCAAACAATGACTATTTCTTTTTAGAGAAATGAAAATGGAAGTTGAAATTGTTGGATACCGAACAGAATCGTTGAATGTGCAATAAAGAAAATAACGCACAACTCCAGAAGTTGTAAGAGCTGATAATACACAATTAATGCTAGCTCAAAAATACGAAAGGCTGTTTACCTATTTCTCGACTTCCCGAGGGAGGTCGAAAGAGCTGCGATTTCTTTTATTTTCATTTTTCTTGGTTTAGAAAAAATTGAAAATTGAAAGGAAAAAAATAACCGCAGCTCAATTATGAATAGTCACATTATTTTACTAGGGCACACACAACAATTAATTTTTGTTTCAATCATTAATGCAAATTCTGATCCGCGACGGAGCGATCGTGCCAAGTGCACTTAACGCTTAATTATTTGTGCACTCGCACGCTAGTATAGCAAAATCCGGTCGACTTATGCAATTGCGCTCATTTTGAAAGCCTAGAAAAGCCTTTTTCACTAGGGAATTGCCTCGCTCTTCTATCTTTCCTTGTGCGGGACATGAATAATTGCGCCATTTTTTTTATTTTTTTTACACCATAAGAATCATCCGTTAATGTTGGTCTTTTTTAACCGGTAAAACCTAGATCGGTCCAAGGTAAATAATAAGGGTGTCGAGTCCAAACCGTTGAACCTTTGTTGACTCTCTCATTCTGTCTCCCTAACTTAAAAAATAAAAAAGGAAAAAGGAAAAAAGAGCACAGAAACAAACAAGAAAAAGGCAAGCTCGCAGAGAATATCTGCACAGCCCCTCTGCATTTTCTCTTCTCACTCTTCAATCATCTCCATCTCCATCTCCATCTGCATCCCTCTCCATCTCATCAATCCCTCCATGGAGATCCCGGAGAGGCTGCTCCGGTACAGATTCCACCTCCTCGCCGCCCTCCTCCTCGGCCTCGCCTCCTCCGCCCTCGTCTACGCCGCCCCCGGATTCGTCACCGTCCTCGCCTACTTCTGGCCCCTCCTCCTCTCCACCGCCCTCTTCCTCGTCGCCGTCGTCGTCTTCGGCAAGACCTCCCCTCCCGCCGCCGCCGACGCCGACGCCTCCGGGGAGGAGCTCCTCGACTACGTCGCCGGCCAGCCTGTGCCCGACGCCCCCCTGGAAAGCCCCCACAACGAGTAGATTCAAGATAGAGAAACCCCCCGCCCAATCTTTTCCTTTATAATTAACCTTTTGGTAATTTCTGACTCTTCTTCGTCCTTTTTTTCTCCGTCGAGTTTCTCTTCTTTTCAGTTCTCTCTGTTGGGTCCGTAGCTTGACTGAAATAAATAGCTCATTAAAGAATTTCTTTTTTTCCCCCCACCCTCTTTACATCCTCGAATTGCGAATTAAATATTTTTCTTCACTGATTTCGTCACTAAATAAAATAAAAATAAAAGAAAAATACGGGCTAAAACCCTAAATAGATACTTCCGCGATGAAATTGTTTTTTACATTCGACAAGCGTGAATAATCTCGTACTGGAATTAGCGAAGGGGACCATTTGGCTAAACGTGCGCACGGGTGCTAACTGCGCACCCCGCTTTATGCTCTTGCGCCAGTATGAAAGGAATCTGTGGGAGTGCATTATTTTGCCCCGCTGCTGCGGGTCCATTTTTTGCCGAGGAGCTTTCGAAGTGATTTTCAATGCACGGGTTCCCCTCGAAATATATATCTTACGATTTACCGATGTTTGGGTAAGATTTCGATATCTCGTAGTTCTTGTGAATCGGATGTTGTCGCGAAATTTTGCTCGCTTTTTCGCGTCCTTGAGCCGGAATTCGATCTCCGCCTTTGGCTCGTTTCGGCAATTGATTCGATTGTAGGAATTTGACCTACGCCCATTGTTGTGATTTTAATTTTTCAAGATTACAGTCTTATTTAATTGATTTGAAATAAAGGTGATGTTGATGTGAATAATCGACCGGATCAATTGCGGCCTTATTCAAGATTACGGTCTTGTTCAATATTATTATTCGACCGGATCAGGCTAATCTATTCGAAAAATTATTATTTACTGGAAGAATTTTTATACGAGGAGTGGAGTTCGAAAAGGACGGAAAATGAAAAACAGGATGGGAATTGAGATGTGGGCCCCGGCTCAGTTGGGCCGAGGGAGACGATCATGGTAACTTTGAATTGGGGTGAGAAGAAGTCGCTGTTCCCGTGGGTCGTCATGCTTACGTCACCATTAGCCTGATCCGCCTCCGCGATGAATTGCTTCAATCATTGTTGCCTCCCTCTCTCGAAAAGATTTTCCATAGTTGCTTCGGCTCGTATAATTGAAATTATTCAAAATTCAAAATTTTATATTGGTTGTTTTTATTATTATTATTATTATTATTATTATCTCTCTCGAACTTTCCTGGTCGATGTTCGCCTGTACTTGATGCCTGATGGGACCTTTGGTGCGGTTGGTTTAGGAGAAAATAATAGTACTCTTTTGTTTTTTAGGGCTAAAGGTAAACAATAGTAACTGGTCGTGTAATGATGCATATACTTAAGAGTGTGCAATGAACACTCCTTTGAATGTTGCACGTATGAGACAAATTGGTTAACACTAAACAGGACCGAATGACTCATTGGGGTCTCGTGAGTCTTTTGTCTCGAGAAGCGAGACATTAAAGGCAGAACCTCTTGGTAGAAGTGTCAATGATTTAATTCATGAAAAATCGAACTGGACGGACTAAGTCATTAGGACGTAAACTTGACGCGAATTGAATCTTATCCTAAATTGAATATGAACCAAATAAAAAATCTAGCTCAATTCAATCTTTCTTCTTCTAATTTTAATTTTGATTTTTTTTTTGTTGAAAGCCAACGGAGTCACCAACCACTAGCTAAAGGTCGGTTAAGGTCGTCGACTACCCCTAACTGAGGGCTAGTGAACCCTGCAAAGCCCATGGGCAAGGGTCACGGCCCTTTGCTGCGAGCTCTCCTAAGTCATAGCGAGGGCATCATGGGCCCACGCCCATTGGTTGGTAGGGGTTGCCGACCCTTTGTTAGGGGCCGACAGAGGTCGCCGGCCCTCATCCAGTCGTCGGCCCTTTGCACCAAAAAAGGGAAAAAAAAAGAAATGAAAGAAAAGGAAAATAATAATAAAAGAATAGTTATTTTGGAGATTTTTAGTGCGGTTTGACTAACTGAATTGAACCAGAATAACATAACTGAAAAAAATGGTTATTTTTCAATTACCTGCACCAAAATCAAATCGAAATGTACGAAATTTTCGGTTCAAGTTGGTTCAATTAGCGATTTGGTTTGGTTTGGTTTTCTAGTTCGGTTTTGACACCACTACCTTCAAGAGCCATTGGCTTACCTATCTCAATTAGGATGATAGGTTTTTCACGCGATACGAAAACATGACTAGAATGCAACATTAAGTTACCGGGTTTGGGTTGAGGCTAATTGCATTGGGTATAATTTTGTGTCAACCTGCGAGACGGTATTCGTGTTTACTTCGCCATACACGAAGTCGACCCATATCGCACCTTCAAATTAATAGGTTATCATTGAAATTATTTATATGTCACTCATTTATAAACCATCAGTTGAAAGATCGTTTTGCACATATCATTCACTGTTAAGATTTCAAATAGATAATATTTCATTGATAATGGACAAGTTGTTTAACTAGATTTTATGATGTTTTCTCGATAGGTTATTGTGAATTATAATTGATTCTATGAATAGTTAGTATATTTCAAACTCATGTAGGCTAATTGATTTCGGGCTGTGGGTTTATTTTATGTCAGAGCGGATCGTGGAATCGTATAAACCCATCAATCCGTTACTTTATTGTGTTGAATGGATCGTTTTGGGAAAATTATCTAAGCTATTTGTACAATTAAGTTTTAAAAAATTTTCAATTTTGTCAATTTTGTTCTAAATATTTGCGCGAAATTTTAATGTTACCCTACCGGCCAATTTTCGGAAATTACGAACGTAGTATGTGTTACGAAAAACAACGATAATAACCAGACATTACTAGTGATATTTGATTGAAATGACTATATTAGAATTTTTCACAAAATTTTAAGATTGAATAGGCAAAAATTGAAAACTAAGGTTGAATTAGCATTTGTACGATAAGTTTATGACCGTTTGGTGGTTTATTTTCTGTCTTGGCAGGGAGTGGATTCGTATCAACCCATCAATCTGTTTACCTTATTGTGTTGCATCGGTCGTGTTGGGTAAAATTATCTAATTAGTTCTAAATCTATTGTACAAATGCTAATTCAATCCTAAACTTTTTAATTTTGTTAATTTCGTCTTAAACCTGCACTTGAAATTTTAATGCGATCCTTCTGGCCAATATCCTTTGAAATTGCTAACGCAACGGCATGCCACATAGAACAATTAGTGACGACTAGATCGCTATGTCAACGATTACTAGTGAAATTTGATTGCAAGGATTTTATTGAAACTTTTCGTAAAGGTTTAAGATTGAATATGCAAAATTAAAAAGTTTAGGATTCAATTACCATCCCTACGATAAGTTTATGACCGGTTGGATAATCTTCCCATCATATGTGACGTTGACTCACTAATTTTCGAGATGTCTTCCTATTTTGCAAGTCGACATGATTAACCGATCCCATTGGGTCGGGACTAATCCGTTCTACAGTTTATACACTTGTGTCTATACGACACAAACACAATCCGCGGACACAACCCAAATCTCTGCGGCTTCCTAATGTGATCGAGACGGGAACTGCCATACTTACTGAGATTAGTCGGTCCAAAATTCTTTAAGGAAAAAAAAAAGAAGGCACACTACAAGAACAGAACACAACAAAAGAGTCCTCGTTTGTCCCATGCACGTGGTCTGTCGATTCCTCGAATCACGAAAAGAGGCGACCGACCACTCACGTTTTTTTTTTTTCCCCATTCAATCTAAGGGCCCTTCGACTTATTTGCTGACCCAATCCCGTCCTCTTTAGCAAGAAGGTCGCGTTATGTAATGTACTTTGCCCAGTCTAGGCTGGGCGAGCACCTGTATAAATAACCGTGGATCCTGCGTTGGAAATGATCTCGAAACTCCAGAGTAGGACATGCAAAATCTCGGGCTTGTGTCGAATTATCGGGATAGGATAGTAATTTCATTTGGATCATCGCGCTGATTCAAAACCGAGACTGGCGCCCGATCGTAACTTCTTCCCCACCCTCCCCCTAGATCCCCCTCCAACTGCATCTCCTTCCCTTGGGGGGGGTGGGGGGGTGGGTGGTTCCTGTGACCACTACCCCCCTCCCCCCCCGCTGCTCTCCCTCCAACTGGCTCCTCCCCCCCTCCTGCCCCTGTCCCCGCTGCCTGCTGCTCCTCTGCCCCTCTGCCCTTCCCACCTGAACGCTGCCCCTGCCCCCCCCTGCCCTGCCTGTCTGCTGCTCCTCCACTGACCCCCCATCACCCCCTCTGCACCCCTGCCCTCCCCTGTCCACCCCCTCCCTTGCTGGCCTGACTCTTGCCCCCCTTGCTGGCCCCCCCCCCTGCCTCCCCCTGCCCTCCCTGTGCCCCCCTGCCCCTGCCTGCTCTCTGCCTCGCCCTGCCCCCGCTCCCCTGCCCTGCTCCCCCCCCTGTGCTCTGCCTCTCCTGCCTGCACTGTGCCTGTCCTGCCTCCCTACTCCTGCCTCCTGACCCTTCCCTGCCTCCCCCGAGCCCACCTTATCTCCCTGCACTGCCCCTGTGCCCTGCCATTTCCTGCCCCTGCGCTCCTGCCCCCCCCTGCCCCCCCGCCCGCGGCCCCCCCCCCTGCCTGCCCTGCTGCCCCTTCCTGCTGCTGCCCCCCACTCCCTGCCCTCCTCCCCCCCCTCCCCCCCCCCCTGTGATGCCCCCCTGTCTCCCTGCTGCCCCCCCCTGTGCCCCCTTCCTTGGCCCCCCTGCCACCTGCTCCTGCCCCTGTCTGTACCTCCTTCTCTGCTCTCACCCCCCTCCCCCCCTGCCCTGCACTATGCCCCCTTCCTCCCCTTCCCTGCCCCTGCACTTCCTGGCGCTTCCCCCTCTGCCCCCCATGCCCCGCCCCTGCTTCCCGCTGGCCCCCCCTTGCTCCTCCCATTGCTGCCCCCTGCCCCCTCCTGACACCTTCCTGCCTCCTGACTCCTGCCCCCCCTTGCTCTGCCCTGCCCCCCTTGCCCCCCCTGCTGCCCTCCTTGCCCCTGCCTCTCCCTTCCACATCCCTCCCCCTCCTCCCTCCCTGCCCCCCCCCCTGCCCTCCCCTCCCCCCTGTGGCCTCTGCCTTTCCTCCCCTTCCTCCGTCCCTCCCCCCTCTGCTTGCCCTGCTCACCCCCCCCCACCCACTTGCTTGCCTTGCCTCTAGCTGGACTGACTTCCCCCTGCTCTTGCTGCCCTTTTTCCTTGCCCCCCCTTCAACCTGCCTGGCTGCCCCCCCGCTGTCCCCGCCTGCCTTGCTTGACCCCCCTGCCCCCCCTGCCCCCCCCCCACTTCTTCTCCTCTACCTGACCCCCTGCTGATTTTGCCCCCCCATCCCCCCCTGCCCTCTTCCTACCTGCCCCATCTCTCCCCCACGACTGACCTGCCTTGGCCCCCTCCCCACCTGACCCTCCCTGCCCCCTGCTGCCCCCCCCCCATGCTGACGCCTACCCCCTCCCCTCTACCCCCCTGCACCCCCGTCTGCCCCCCCCCCCTTCCTGACCCTGCTGAATCCTGCTCCCCTTGCCTGCCCCCCCTGCCCTGCCTCTCTGCCTGTGATCCTCCAACCCTCCACCCTGTCTCCTCTGACACTTGCCCCCCTGTGCTGCCTGCTTGCTGTGCCTGTGTGCGCCCTCTCCCCATCTCCCCTGACTCCCTGTGTTCTGCCACTCCCCCCCTCCCCCCTCCTCCCCCCTGTTTCCCTGCCAAATGTCCCTGTCGCTTGACCCCTCTGACCCCTGCACACCTCCCCCCCCCCTGCCTCACCCTCCCTGCCTGCTGCCCTCACTCTGCCGGCTCCCCCTGCCCCTTGCCACCACCTGCCTCCCCATCTCCATGCTGCTCCCTGACACCCTGACCCCCCCTCTTGCCTGACCCCACTGTCCTCTGCTTGCCCTTGCTTGCCCCCCCCCTGCTTCCCTGCTCTGTCTGCCCCTGCCCCTGCCCCCTCCATGACACCTGCACCCTTGCTGCCCCTGCCCTGTCCATCTGTTGCCCCCAGTGCTCTCCCCCCTTCGCCTCCTCCTGATCCCCCTCTGCTGGTGTGCTCCCCCCCCCCTGGCCCCCCCTGCCCCCTCTCACTGACTCTTTCCCTCTCCCCCTGCCCTCCCTTGCCCCACACCTCCCTGCCTTCTTGCCCCCCCCTCCCTGCCCTTCTCCCTGCCCCTCCTCCCCCCTGACCCTGCATGCAGGCCCCCTGCCCTCTCCCCCCCTTGTCCCCCCCCCTTCCTATGCCTGCCTGTCTGCCCGGCTGCCCTGCCTCCCCTCTCGCTCTGCCCCCCTGCCCCTCTCCTGCCTGATGCTCCCCTGCTCCCCCCCTTGCGGACCTGCCCTTCCCTCTGCCCATATGCCCTGCTTGCTCCGCCCACCCCCCCCCACTCCTGCTGGCCTGCCTCCTCTTGACCCCCATTTTCTGACTGACCCCTGCTGCATGCCTCACTCCTGCTTATGACTTTGCCCCCTCCCTGGCCCTTGCCACCCCCCCCCGCCTCTTGTCCCTATGCAACTTTCCTGACCTCCTGCTCCCGGCCTCCTCCCCCCCCTTCCTTTCCCTTCTGCTGCATCCTCCACCCCTGCCCCCTCTGCCCGCTCCCTGTCCCTGCCCCCCCCCCCCCTCCCCTGCTGACCTCTTACCGCCTGAAGACCCTGTCCCCTGTTGCTCTTTGGATTGCCCATCTTTGATTTGTGCTTACGTTAATTGGGGTTTTAGCTCTGTTTGCATTGTGATTTTGAGGATCCCTTTGCAAAAAGCTCATCTTCCTTATTGACACACAATTGGAAGAGTAGGATTTCCTCCTTTTCAATACTAGCAATGGAATAAGGTAAGTACTCTCATTGACAAGATTAAACCAGCCCTATTGACAGAAAATGCAAGTAATCCCTGAATGCTCAACCTACCTGTTCGTAGCTCCGATCCCTCACAATTCAAGTCTCCTTCATTAGCAGGCGCTACGAGTCAGTTAAAATTTGTGTTGGCTAAAAGCCCGATTAGTAAGTAATTGAGACCTCGCATCACCACTCGCGGACTTGCAATCTCGTCACTCGATGTAAGCATTGGAATGCAGCGTCAAAGACTCGCAATGATTGTAAACATCGCCGTCATATCTTGTGTAAAGATGATCCCCGCTCCACAGGAT
>JAGVVM010005406.1:0-28928 GCA_019149425.1 Psidium friedrichsthalianum | reverse complement strand
AAAAAACCCTAAATTATCACCCCGCCCTTGTGTCCACAAACTCATCACAAACACCTACGTTAAAAAGGCTCACCAACTGACCTCCACATCACACTTCCGGCCCCTTGTGCCCGACAGAACTATCACGCCTCGCCCTGATTACGGCATTAAAGGATCATTTTTTCCTTTCGATTATGGAAATTTAAGGAGGTCGTAAGCGCTGAAAAAATTTAGATGACTGCAAAATGGCATCCTATGCGGCTCTTTAACCAATGAGCGGAGGACCTCCAGTCTATGTAGCGTGGAATCGACACCGACACGACACGTGACACGACACGACAAGGCGACACGGGCATTTCTCAAAATAGACAATTTCGAACACGTCGGAGGACACGTGTATAAATATAGTTTTTAAATATAAAATAAGAAATGAAGCCAAAACATGTGTCATAATACATTAATTCGAACCGTAACGGGGCCAATTTTCTATGTTATGTCAAGATTGAAAAACTCAGGAGCTTTTTTGTTTTGTGAACAATCATTTCATCGTATTATAAGTGAAAAAAGAATATCATAGGTGCTTCTGAGCATAACAAATTTCAAAGGGCTTGAGATGGGTTAAAACCTAGTCAGATGGGAGAGTATTAGAAATTGCGCTTTAACAAACCAATCTGCATGGGTCCATTTGCCACAATAGTGTTAGCCATAGCCTTTCACTTTGAAAACAAGTCTGCGCATCCTTGATCAACGCTTTTACTTCCCATTGAGATTATCGCATGGCTTGGAGCATGTGACCAAATAGATTTAGTATGACTCAAATATCTCTTAACACTCTGTCTGCAAACCACGTGAGTTCTAGCACTTTAAAGCATCCAACAGAGCTATGATTTCGGCATATAAAAGGGGAAATCAGACATTCACATACCTCGTTACTCTTTTCAACACACAGCCCAGAGGGAATCTCTGCATAACCCATCGCCACTGCGCCATCAGCTTCTCCTCCATGAACGCTCCATCGATGTTAATTTTCAAAAGGTCACGAGCGCAATGGAAACCAAGAATGTCAATGAGATCTCCTATGTTTTCTTTTTCTATGGATTTCAAGCTCTATCTAATGAAACTTCTCCTTCATTGCATACGCTTCCGTGACCACTGTCAAAACGGCAAGGTTCCAAAAGTTTTCTTTTTTTTTTAATGGTCATGTTCGACATGCTGGACACATGTGTCGCCGCATGTCCCACGCTTTCGAGAGTGTCGAAAATCCCGACACTGTACGTCAACAAGTGTCGGACGCGTGTCGGACGAGTGTCGGTGTCGGACCGGTGTCCGACACATGTCGACACGACACGTTACACCCTAAGAGAGGTGTCAGTGCTACATAGCCTCCAGTTCTGCTCTTAAGCATCCAACACCCACGGAGAAAAAAGAGAGGGAGGGAGGGAGAGGGAGAGAGATATTGAGAGTAGGAATGATTATTCTCCGCACAACGAAAGAGAACATTGTTCAATAAAAGACGATAACCTTAAGCAAAAAAAACAAATTCCAGCTTGCTTAAACCGCTTCATAATCGATCATAATCTTAACCAGTTTAGGGTCAACAATCTTGTTGAAGGCTGGCCTAGAGAGCTCGAAAGTGGTGTCGCATTGCAGCGAAGCGCATCGATCCACAACCGCACGATCACCGAGCCCTTGCATGGGAATTTCTACCCGTACTCGGAGGGCCTGTGCATGTCACATTGAACTTTTTCCCGCAATATGGCTGCATTATTCCAGATGGAGTCACTAGCTGCGGCAACCATCAGCCGGTTCCTCACTCCAGGGCAATCCGAAGCTATAATTTCCCAAAAAGAAAAGTGACTTAGGAATTCGGATTAAGATTGTGCAAAGTTCAATTTTCGTAGAAGACAACACAAAAAAGAATGAGATGGGAAAAATAACAAAAGTCGCATAAGAAATGCCAAATAAAATGTATACCAACATATTTGGTCAGATCAGAATGCCAAGAACCCAGATATAAGAACGGGTACCAACGCTCTTAGTACAGTCAATGCAAAGAAAAGTTCTTACGCTCATGGGGCACATAGAAAGTTGCATTCCCCGGTGCTGCCCCACCTACGGACACAAGTCCTAAGAGTGCTGCATAAACCATCAAAACCCTGCCTCCATGCCCTCCACGTATTGTTTATTTCACAAGCTTAATGTATCAGATTCACCACGAAGGCCGCTTCCTTAATATATAATCGCCATTAAGCAAGAATACATTTCAAACCTTTAGGGAAAAAAAAAAACAAATAATGTTACCAAAAAGCCATTACATGCCTTATGGAAATGTAGATACTCAGTTGTCTACCGTGTTCATTTGCTTACCAGCATATACACGCAAGATTCATCTTCTAAACCTCCCGATTTGGAAATCAGAATTGGGATTACAGCTGTGACACATAGCTGTATTTAAAGCTTGATTTGAAGTTGTAGTGATGCTGGAGAATCAAGTTAGGAATTTCATTGATCAGAAACAACTCAACAATCCCAATTCAAGCCTCGTCAATTGACAAAAATCCCATTTGATATTGTGCAAGCAAAGGGAAATTTTGGTCTCAACATGATTTAATGGGCACAGTGAACAGAAGGCGTTCAACATGGAGTTTCTAGAAGTTGAATAACGAAGGCTGATTCGGCTGGGTCAAGGACTGAAGGAATGTTTGCTAATTTAAGTAGTTTCATCATTCAAGTACGTTGCCTATTTAACTAGGCTTCCTATTTGAGTAGATTTCCTGGTTCCGGTTGGTTTTCCTAATTTGAGAAGGTTCCTAGTTCATGCTCAATTGTCTGCTATGCTCATTAGCTTTCCAACGTATAGCATTGCAGCAGAGCATAGTACATCCGACCAAAAAAAAAAAAAATTAACATATTGCAGCATGAGTCATCTTGCGCAAGCCTCTCAATTTTGGAATTGGGGATAGGAAATATAGCTGTGATACATATCTTTATCCATAGCTTGATTGGAAGTGCTTGCTTTCCTATTTTACTATATCCAAAATACTGATATGCTTAATAAAAAGAAGAAGGGAAGTCCATAATGACTAATGAACTGACAAACTTGGTTACTATTTACTAACGTGAAGTGGAATTGAGTTTCCAGCATATTTCTGATTAAGCATCTAAAGAGGTAATGCTATTTCCCACAATTATGCATCTAAAGAAGTAACCAAAGCCTCTTTTACGAACCTACATTGTCACAGTTTAAATAGTGTGTGCAGCATTGATAAGCAGCAGAATAAAAGTCTATTGCAGGACAAGCCGAATAGATGGGTCACTTATGGTTGTAGTCTGCACTTCTCTTATTTGCATATCTGCTATCTTACAGCACCCTATTGAAGTTGACTATGTCCTCTGTTTCTAGTTTGCATGACAAATTTGAATTTACAAAGGAGAAAGACCAAATTTTCAGGGTCGGATAATATATCCGGATAAGCGTTGAGCGAGGCAACTAACCTCAAGGACCGCATCAAGAGCTGTTGCGTGCCAAAGTCTCAGCCCTTGCAGTCTGCAACTGCAACCCAAGTGACGCATTTGTTAAGAAACTTGTGATGCGTGTTTCCAAATAACATGCGACAACAGTGAATAATGCTTCCGCAAACAAGGTAATAGCTCAATATGAAAAGTAGGTGGCACGAGAAGCCGTTATATTGCAAGGCCTTTCATATTCTAGTAATCTTATCATGGGATGAGTGTTGCAATGCAGGCTTAATAGCACTGAAAGCAAATGCAGGAGTAGATTATAAAAGAAGAACAAACATACAAGATGTTAACCTTTCTGGTGTTCAACTGTAAAACAGTTACATGTAAGATATGTCGTAAATGACTAAAAAGTTAGGGACTCCTAAGGCGACAGATAATAAGTTGAAGAAGAGATTTTGAATATAATTAGGCCAACAAGAGGGGACTATGTGAGTGGCGAATATGCGGCACACACTTGTTTCTCACTACGGGTACGCCCACGTGAGCTATAGGGAAACTGAATTGTTATCCAACGAACATGTGATCCCTGCGTGCGGAATGCGGGGGGTTCAGGGGAAGCGCCTCCGACAGGAGTCCACTGCCCCGGGCAACGGAAGGCCGCCCACGCTCGCCGGTGAGCGGGCGGGGTCGGGGGCAGCGCCCCCGAAAACCTCAAGGGTTTGGGCTTTATTAAGCTGGCCGTAAACGCGAGATTAAGAGATATATGTAGCGTTTAGGTTGGACGCCTGGTAAGGTATATATGGTATGATATATATATAATATATATATATAGCATATTATATATTTGCTAGTTTAACGATCGTATGAGTGGGCGCTGTAAATCCTATAAAACATAGTGAAATCTCTTGCAGGAGCGTAGCCCTACTTGACAAGAGGTGACTGTGTAAACCGTGTTTCGTCTATATTCTCTGTATTTCGTGATAAATTCTCGTACTTCCCTATCCAGGACTTAAGGCCCCTAGTCACAGTTGAAGGATGGACAGTCAATCCATAAAGGGCAAGTTGAGAAAGCCTAAATGAGAAAAATTTATTATCGATTGAAGAGATGAGTACTCATGGCTTTTCTTGATTCACCAACTTGAAACAATAAATAAGAGTCCAAGGGGAAGATCCACAACAAAACAACGAGACGAACTCATGTCTGCTAAAGTATGATCAACATAATTGCAAGCATAGAGCAAATGAGGTTCACAATATATGCACACTTTCATGTGGATCATATTGATAGGATGACAATGACACACCATTTTGCAAACATGAAAGCTCTTTTGGGCAAAAAGCAAGAGTAGAAAACACCAAACCGGCTTGCCTCTTCATCGACCACCAATTGTGCCATAATTGAAATTGAATGTGGTTCAACATAATGAAATTTTGACAAATTGAATGAAGGCTTCACAATCCCTAAAAAGGGCAATTCGCCTTAGGAGATTTGAAGAAAGAAATAATGAGGGATGATCAAATCATAAGAAAGCAGCTCAAACTTAAGCATCACTGCAATGCTATATCATCTTCAAAGTCTGTCTGTGCTCACTCGATAGATATGATTAATCACCAGGTTTAGTGACACAAAAACAAAGCCAACACGATTGCACACAGTCAAGGATATAGAAGCCATGTGCGATCCAGAGTTGCAAACTCCTCCACAGAGAGTAAATGCGCTCCACATTATTCTTCGTTTTAGCTTTGATCAGCCTATGCCTTTCTTAGTAGAATGCACCCCATCCCCATAGAGTTAAGCATTTAAACTGCTAAGAAAATCCAAAATTCAACAACAAAAGTTCAAAATCCTGAGCCTTTTCAGTTGCCGCCACAACACGATGCAATGATGCAAGCTTAATCATTCGTCCTTGTCTGGAAAGCTAATACAAGAAGGGATTGTATTTTTAACCAATAATTCCACATGAACCAGACACTTCACCTAAACTGAGAAAGTCGATGAATCCCTCAAAATATATGGGACTCAACCCTGGTGATATTAAATCTCATGGCAAAACAGACAGTCACCAACATACCGAAGGTCTTATAAAATTCAAATTGGGCCTCCAAGGGGCACAGCAAGCAGCCCAAAGGCAACAGCCAATTCTCACTGTGATAGCAAGGCCTAGTCTGTGCCATCCACACATGCATGGTAACGCTGAAACTGTAAATCTGGAACATAGCCAGCTTTCTTTAGAATCACATCCTTCATCAATCTTATAAATAGATATCATACATTCTTGGAGCCCTCTATTTCGGATACAAAGGTGTGAACTGGCATGATGCCCAACCCAACTTAACGAGGCTCTTATTGATTCTTCTTAATTCATCAAACTCCCAAATTTTGCAGCCTCTTCCAGTTCCAGAGGCCAAAATATATATTAGCTACGAGAACATAAGGAAAGGAACCGCACAGGTTCCAATTTGAAAAGATACTCAAGCCCTCTATCCAGTCAAGTCTTTGTATACCGGCATGCAGCGAGTAGTGCTTCCATATTCTGGATCTGTGACACAGACATTTGGATTTAAGCAATTCGTCAGCCTCAGCAAGCTTTCACAGAGGCCTAACAGGTCAAACCATTGAAGCATAGTGGGCTCAGGGCCGGGATGTGTTCCATAAGTCTGTGGTCATGATCAAAGTACATGCACCTTTTTTCCAAGGAAAGCATGGCTGCATGCAAATAATAGGCCAATAATGTGATCCATTCTGTTTACTCCACTACAATCATGCGGTGAAGGACTCTAAAGATTCTTTTAGCTTGCCATGATATATATATTATGTATATATAGAGTGTGGTGTGTGTGTGGAACTGCCCTGTCAAAATATTTTGATTTTATTTGTTTTCATTTTATCGATTCATAAGACTGCCCAGAACTCCAATCCGGTCTACAGTTTCTTGAGGAAACCAGACCATGCTTACACCTATACTCTCGACAGTTCTATAATAAGGGTAGTTTACAGTTGGGGGCATTATAGAGAGTGAGCTTGAAGAGATTTTTTAGTTTTCATCGGTCGGATGACGTGGAATAAAAAAGTTCTTATGGTTCTAGCATTGATGTGGAATTTTTAGAATATTTAAATTTTTATTTTATTTCCTTTTTTTTTTTTTTTTTTTTTCCCTTCCTTCTTTGGTTTTTCTTGTGGTCAACGAGCTGGCCGATGAGAGTTTTCAAAGCTAGTTCGACCACAATGTGAGGACTGCGAAACCCTTGCCATGGCCTCGCCAGCAAGCCGTAATCACCCACAGCCACTGAGGGCATAGTCAAGGTTGCCCTTGCCTAGTGGCTAGCGAGCTTCAGTGACCTCACCGGCCACAAGTAAAAAAGAGGAAATAAGAAAAATAAAAAATTAATTGAAAAACTCAAAAATAATAAAATTTCATTTAAGATTATTCATGTGAGACTTCAACCATGTCATGTTAGCACTGGCTAGATGAATTGAATTGGCCAAATATAAAAGGTTTATGATCCTAATGCAAAAACAAAAGTCTAGGATTGCATTAACACAATTGCAATAGGTTCATGACTGTTTTCGTATTTGTCCCATTATAAAATTGATTTGCAAACTCTCAAGTCCCTTACTCTTTTATCTTTCTCACTGATTGAAGATATTTGCTCGGCATTATCACAATATAAGGGCCCGAAGTGCCCTCATTTCCTTAAATAAGCGCTATGAATTTATTCTTATTTTCAAGTAAGTGCTTAAACAGTCATGATTGTTTCAAATAAGGACTTCACCTCGCCGGCTAGTCAACTATCTCGTTTGTGGCTGGTGGGGTAGCAGTGATGGCCGTCAGGGTCGCCGGCTCTTAGAAGTGGTGTCCACAAGCGAGAAGCAGTCCTCTTGCCTGTGTTTATTTTTAAAGTTTTTTATTTAATTTTTAGAAAATAGAAAAGGAAAAAAAAAAGTAAACAGCAAAATGCCCTAACCAATTAGTGAGAGACCCCTTTTATATACTAATATGATCACTTCAGGCCCTTATTTGAAATAATATCCACTTCAAACCCTTATTCGAATAAAGATGGCCACGTTATGCCTTGTTTGAAATAATGAGAGCACATCATGTTCTTATTTGAAATAAGATCTACTTTGTGCCCTTATTGAGTAAATGAGGGTAGTTCAGATCTTTATTTGAAAATTTCTTCTTATTTATGAGGACTATTTCATCATCTACACATTGTTTTGCACAGAAATGTTTCAAATCTTAAATAACCAGTTTACTCCTTAATTATTAAGTCCAGTTCATTTCACAATTATGTCCTTAATTTTAATTTTTTTTTGCAATTAAATCCTTGAACTATATGCTTTTTTTTCTTTTTGTTCGAATGGTCATTCTATTTATATAAAAAAAAAAATGAAAGGAGACGCTGATATCACGGTTTAGTAAAATCCTCGACCGAGGATGAACTGTGACACGACCAGCCAACCATACAACGACTCATCACATGAATCAAGTCATGATTGGTCATGTGAATCACTCAGCATCAATCCCACTTGACCAAGCATCAGCCAAGATGGTCGAGCAGGCGAATTAGAAGGATCATCAGCGCATCAGTCCATGCACAATGCAAAACATCGATCAGGATCAATCCATGAATGATGCACAGATCATGCAGCCTGACTCACGGTATGATGCAACACTCGACCAACACGATGCAACGCATGATGCAAGACTAGTGCAACATCATGTCACGCATCATGCAGTAGATGACCCCGAGCAGCCAAGCAGACGACTGAGCGAGAGGGCAGACTAGGAGTCGCACGACCCCTCGACTCCCCAAAGCTTCTAGAACACCCACATGGGTCTACCAACAACATCATTCAACATCATGGGGAATTGAGCAGCCACATCAAAGTCCGCCCCATTCAAAATTCAAACAAGCCAAGCCAAGCGGGAAAATGATGAAATGGGTCAGCTGAAGAGTCACCCGAGCTGCTACCTCTTGTATTATAAATAGCCGTGTACATCCAACATTGTAAAGTACCTTGAATCACCTGTAGCCTCCAAACATCATCCATTTCTCCCCACGATTCATTCTCCCTCTCCACCGATCGAGGGTATTGTGAGTGCGTGAGCGATCCTCGGACCTAGGCTTGACTCGTGCGCAACATCATCCAAATAGCCGCGAGTCACCACACAGTCGTGGTTCAACCACTGCCCTGTGACACTGACATGGATATTAATATACCGTTGACTCCCAAATATGGCATCCTATGCGGTTCGTTAAATATATAACACAAATAAGACGATAATTCCTTTTTCAAAACTTGGTTAAGAGGAACTTTGAAAAAGAAAAAGGAGAGTAAAATAACAGAAACAAAGAAAAGGGGAGATGAGGTTACAGCCTAAAGGTGAACGTGGACAGAGACGGCCAGCTCTGCTCTTAAGCATGCAACACCCAGAGAGAGAGAGAGAGAGAGAGATTTGAGAGTAGGGATGGTATTCTTCGTACTACAAAAGATAACATATTTCATAAGAGAACATTATTCCATAGAAGACAATAACCTAAGCAGGGAAACGAAGCATATAATCTTATTGCACAAAGAACAATGAATTGCCACTGCCATCACTCCATCATCCTTCCCACGCAAAAGAATAAATTCCAGGTTGCTTCAAACAGCTTCATAATCGATCGCAATCTTAACCAGTTGTAGGGTCAACAATCTTGTTGAAGGCTGGTCTAGAGAGCTCGAAAGTGGTGTCGCATTGCAGCGAAGTGCATCAATCTACAAACAGTCACGATCACCAAGCCCTTGCGGGGGAATTTCTCACCAGTACTCGGAGGGCCTATGCATGTCACTTTGGAACTTTTCCCACATATGGCTCAGATATTCCAGATGGAGTTGCTAGCCAGCTCTGTCTGGTTTGGTTGTTATGGTCGGTTCAGTTTGAAACTGTACTTCAGACCCGTTCTTTCTTACGTTCCAGCTACTGTGTTGACGTCTCTGAGTTTCAAGGCTGGGTGTTGTTAAGGGTTTGTTTATCTGCTTCCTGTCAAAGATTTAAAATGTTATTAAATTTTATGAAATTATGAAAATATTATATGTTAGTCTACTTTTCGATGTTTATACATTTTGAAAGCTTCAGATTTTTCAGATTAAACAAAAGTTAAAATGGTGTCGAAGCTATAAGTTCCCACCAAAAAAAAAAAAAATACAAGGTGAATTAGGAATTTAGATTGAGATTGTGCAAAGTTCCATTTTTGTAGAAATGACATGAAAAGGAATGAGATAGGAAAATAAACAAAAGTGACATAAGAAATGCCAAACATAATGTACACCAACATCTTTTGGTCAGATCAGAATGCCAAGAGCCCAGATATAAGAAAGTGTACCAACACTCTTAGTACAGTCAATGCAAAGAAAAGTTCTTACGCTTATGAGATACATAGAAAGTTGCATTCCCTGGTGCTGCTACGCCTATGGACACAAGGCCTAAGAGTGTGCATACAACCATCAAAACCCTAGCCTCCATGCCTTCCATGTATTGTTTATCTCTCAAGTTGAATGTATCAGATACTCACCACGAAGGCTGCTGCCTCCTTAATATATAATCACAATTAAGCAAGAATACGTTTCAACAACTTTTAGGAAAAAATTAAAACAATATTACCCAAAAAGCCATTACATGCTTTATTGGAAATGTTATAAACTCAATTGTCTACTGTGTTCATTAGCTTACCAACATATACACGTTACTGCAAGATTCATCTCAAAACGTCCTGATTTTGGAAATCAGAATTGGAATTACAGCTGTGACACCGTATTTGTATTTGAAGATTGATTTGAAGTTGCATGTGATGCAGGAGAATCAAAGTTTGGAAATTTCATTGATGGGAAACAACTCACAATCCCAACTCAAGCCTTGTAAATCAACAAAACCCATTTGATATTTGTGCAAGCAAAGGGAAATTTTGGTCTCAACATGATTTAATGGGTACAATGAACAGAAGGCGTTCAAGATGGAGTTTCTAGAAGTTGAACAACAAAGGCTGATTCGGCTGGGTCAAGACTGAAGGAATGTTTTCTAGTTTAAGTAGGTTCCTAAGTCAAGTACGTTTCCTATTTAACTAGGTTTCCTAATTTGAGTAGATTTCCTGGTTCTGGTCAGTTTCCTAATTTGAGAAGGTTTCCTAGTTCATGCTCAATTGTCTGCTATGCTCATTAGCTTTCCAACGTATAGCATAGCAGCATAGCATATTACATCCGACCCCCAAAAAAAAAAAAAAAGTACACGTATTACAGAATGAGTCATCTTCTGCAACCTCTCAATTTTGGAATTGGGGTTTGGAAATACAGCTGTGATACCATCTCTTTATCGATAGCTTGATTGGAAGTTGCTTGCTTTCTTATTTTGCTATATCCAAAATCCTAATATGCTTAATACAAAGAAGAAGGGAAGTCCATAATGACTAATGAACTGATAAATTTGGTTACTCATGAGAAGTGGATTGAGTTTCCAGCTTATTTCTGATTAAGCATCTAAAGAGGTAATGCTTATTTCCCAATTATGCATCTAAAGAAGTAAGAAAAGGCCTCTTTTACCAAACCTACATTATAACAGCTTAAATAGTGTGTGCAGCATTGATTAAGCAAGGAGGATAAAAGTCTATTGCAGGACAACCCAATAGATGGGTCACTTATGCATGTAGTCTGCACTTCTCTTATTTGCATATCTGTTATCTTACAGCACCTTCTTACAGGTGACTATTTCCTCTATTTCTAGTCTGCACAACAATTGAATTTATAAGGAGAAAGACCAAAATGTGGAATAATATATACAGATAAGTGTTGAGCTAGGCAACTAACCTCAAGGACCACATCAAGAGCTGTTGCATGCCAAACACTTGGCCCTTGTGGTCTGCAACTGCAACCCAAGTGACAGCATTTCTTAAGAAACTTGTGATGCATGTTACCAAAAACATGCTACAAGTAAATAATACTTAAGCATGCAATCTTCAGCAAACAAGAAAATACCTAAATATGAAAAGTAGCAGCAAGAGAAAACATTATATTGCAAGCCTTTCATATTCTAGTCATTCTTATCAATAGGATGAGTATTCCACTGTAGGCTTGATAGGACTCAAAGCAAATGCAGAAGTAGATTATAAAGAGAAGAACAAACATACAAGATGTAACACTTATCTGGGTTCAACCTTAGAAGAGATATTGTCATTCACGACAAAAAAGTTAGGTGACTCCTAAGGTGACAGATAATAAGTCGGAAGAAGAGAAATTGAATTTGGGGACTAGGTCCCCTGTCAGTGGAAAAATGGAAGCAATCCATAAAGGTCGACTTTGAGAAAGCCTATGAGAGTGTTGATTGGAGAGATTGACATCAGGCTTTCTTGATTCAGAATTTTAAACATATATATTAAAAGTCCAAGGGAAGCTCACACGACAAACTCAACAGAGGAAATATCATCTGCTAAAGTACGATTCAACATAAGTTCGCCAAACATAGAGTTAACACGATGGTTATATCTACAGTGCACTTCATATGGATCACATTGATAGGATGAAATCAAGAGCACAATTTTGCAACAAGGAAAGCTATTTTAAGCAATAAACCAAGAGTAGAAAACACGATACCTGCTTGCCTTGTCCACTTTGACCACCAATTGCTGCCATAATTGAAATTAAGTTGGTTCAGCATCCTGAAATTTGCAAATTGAATGAGGTTCACAATCCCTAAAAAGAGAATTCGTTCATAAGAGATCTGAATAAAGAATAATTGAGTGATAGGTCAAATCATAAGAAACAGGTCACACTTATCATCGTGCAATGCTCTATCATCTTCACTTCTTGTCTTGTACCTCCTCGATAGATCTGATCATCGCCAGGTTTAGTGAACAAAAACAAACTAACATTGATTGCAACAGCTTCAAGGATATAGAAGCCATGTGCGGATCTATATCTGTTGCAACTCTCTCCACTGAGTGTAAATGCTGCTCCAGATTATTCTTCTGTTAGCTTTTGATCAGCCTATGCCCTTTTCTTAGTAGAATTCCCACCCTAGAGTAAGCAATTTAAACTTGCTAAGAAAATTCCAAAACTCAACAACAAAAGTTCAAAATCCTCAAGCCTTTTCAGTTCCGCCACAACCTCCGATGCACTGATGCATAGCTTAACCATTCTATGTATGGGAAGCTTTAAGGGATTTGTATTTTTCACCAATAATCTCCACATGAACAGACCCCTTCCCTAAAATGATGAAAGCGATTTGAATCCCTCAGAACTATATGGCGACTAAACACTTGTGATATATATCTCATGGCAACATGACAGTCACCACATACCCGAAGGTTCTTATAAATTCGAATTGGGCCTCCTTGGGGCACAGCAAGCAGCCCAAAGGCAACAGCCAATTTTCACTGTGATAAGCAAGACCGAGCTCTTTGCCCTCTTCATCGACATCATGTAGCACTGAACTTAAATCTGGAACATAACCAGCTTTCTTGATTAATCGCATACTTCATCAATCTTTAAATAGATATCATACATTCTTGGATGCCCTCTATCTTCGGATACAAAGGTGTGAACTTGGCCATTGATCCCAACCCAACTACAACCAGGCTCTTTATTGATTCCTCTTGATTTCATCAAACCCCAAATTTTTGCAGCCTCTTTCAGTTTACCAGAGGCAAAATATATATTAGCTAGGAGAACATAAGGAACAGAATTCATAGGTTCCAATTTGAAAAGATTCCTTGCTGCCCTCTCTCCCAGTTCCAAGTTTTTATGTACCCGGCATGCAGCAAGTAGTGCCTTCCATACTGTTGGATCTGGTTCCACAGACATTTGATTAAGCAATTCTTCAGCCTCAGCAAACTTTCCAGAGCGCCCTAACAGGTCAACCATTGAAGCATAGTGCTCAGGGCCTGGCTTTATTCCATAAGTCTTGGTCATGGATTCAAAGTACAAGCGACCTTCTTGTACTAGACAGGCATGGCTGCATGCAAATAATAGGCCAATAAAAGAGATGTAATCAGGCTTTACTCCACTCGCAATCATGCAATTGTAGGACTCTAAAGATTCTTTTGCTTTGCCATTACGTGCATAACCCATGATAAGAGCCGTCCATGTAATTAAGCCCTGTACTTGCATTGAGCTGAACACTCGTTCAGCATCTTCTATGCATCCACATCTTGCATACATTGAGATGAGAGAATTACCAACTGATGTTGAAAATGTGAATCAAGAAAGCCCGATTTCACAACAATTCCATGAACTTGTTGCCCAAACTCTAGAGCTGTCAATTCTGCAGAAGCACTTAAAATACTAGCAAACCATTTCATCAGGATAAATCCCCTCGACTGTCATGTCACAGAACAGCCTGAGAGCTTCTTCAAAGAAGCCATTGTGTGCATATCCTGTGACCAGGGAAGTCCATGAAATGATGTCCTTGTCCAGCATACACTGGAACACCTCACATGCGCAAGCGATCTCTCTTTGTTTAGCATACATGTCAATGAGTGCATTGCTCACTAGTCGATAAGCCTCAAATCTCGTCTTTAAAATCAGACAGTGCACAGACTTTGCGAGTTTCAAATCCATTGTGGAAGCGAGAGACTTTAGAACAGACGTGTAAGTAAAATCATCGATCTTCATATCTCTTCCATGCATTTTCATAAAAAGGAATAGTGCTTCCTCTTCACACCCCTGCCTCATGCAACCCATAATCATTGAGTTCCAAGAAACCACACCGTCAATCTCCGTAGCCTCTATCGCCAACTTAGCACTGATCAGATCTCCACATTTCGCATACATGTCAACCAGCGCACTCTGAACAAACGCACTAAATCCATACCCACTCCTAATGATGCAGCAATGCACCTGTGCCCCAAAAGCATCAGCTGAAACTGCTGTACAAGTTGCAAGTATACTAGGTAAACTGTACTCGTCGAATTCAATTCCTTGTTTCCTCATTTCCTTAAAACACTCCATTGCTCTATACGCATCACCATTCTGAGAATACGCAGTGATCATGGCACTCCAGAGCGCATGATTGCTCCTTTCGGAAACCATCGCAAATAGATACTCTGCCTCAGCGATGCTTCTGCACTTTGCATACATGTCAACAAGACCCGTGACAACAAAATCATTAAGGTCGAAATTCGTTTTCATTGCATAGCCATGAATCTGCTCGCCTCTTTGGAGAGAACCCGACAAGGCGCACGCTCTAAGCACGCTGCCCAAGCTAAACTGGGTGGGCTTCTGACCGTCCAACTGCATTCGCCAGAATAACTTAAAACCTTCACCAGGACACCCATGTCGACAATACCCCGAAATGAGGGAAGACCAAGTGACCGAACTCTTATTGGAGTCTCCTCGAAAAGCTCCTCAGCCTCATCTAACCTCCCTGAAGTGGCATAAGCGGCAACCATTGTGTTCCACGTATACTCATCTCTGTCGAGCATTTCATCGAACAGCTTCCGGGCATCATCAATTCGACCCTCTTTCGACAAGTTTTTCAGCACCCAGTTGCATTCGAAAGTGCTACATGGCGAATTGACGACGTTGTGTACAGAATTTGTAAGCTTACCCCGACCGGTTTGATAACTTGCCTCCCGAGTGAAATGGCTAAGGCCCCACAAATGCGATCTTAGCTTCCACATCACCACATTTATGCGGCAGCATACGAGGCGCATCAAATGTTTTTTTAACGGTCAACAAGATCCTTGTCTGAAGCTTTAGCGTTGTGGAATTGAAAGAATGTTCGCTCGGATGTTCGTGGTGTAGTGACGTGACATGTGGTACGGTCTTTTCACGCGGCGCACCTTCGATTAATAATTTTTTAGCTTGATAATTTATGATATACGGTTTTCACCTCTTGTTAAAATTAAATCTAAAAAAAAGTGACTTATTATTGAGTTTGAACTTGAAAAGAAGGTATTTTAAATCGTACTCTTTACTAACATGGCTTTTTGTAAATGTAGTTTCGTAAATGCAGACCATACTTCAGATTTGATATTTGTTTAAATTGAAGTAAATTGTTTATCAAAGTTCCAATTGTGCGTTTATAATCTTGATTTGATCGATTAGGAGCAATCACAATAATCAAAGGCTCCTCCCATCCTCTCTATAGGCCTTTGTATTCTTCTCGGAATGGAGGCTCTAAATTTTTATAGAGCCACTATCAAAATGATCTTAAAAATTTAAGAGTCGAAGTTTTGGTCATCAAGATTTCTAAAACACGTGATCAAGGCCTCACCACATATTTGAGTCATCAAGGACTTGGCTATTTCATATTGTCATGTTATGTCACATATGACTATTACCATGCCATGTTATTTTATCATCTTGTTATGTATTTGATTTGCCATGTTATGTTGCATTATTCTTATGTTATATCATCTCATCTTCATGCCTTGTATCTCATTTGTTATGACATGTTGTATGAGATTGTTGCCATGTCATGTCATTTCATCGTTCGATTTCACATCCAATTTATCATGTCTTGCTTCATGTTAAGATTATCATGTTATGCAATTCGCACAGATCGTGATTGAATGTTGAATATTGATCGGCATTTGCATGCACACTTTCGCATGCAAATATAGTCACATCACTATACACAAGAAAACGGCCTTGTTAATTAATGATAAGTCAAGTAGGCGTTTTGACAACATTTCAAGTTTAAAAAAATGCCATCAATGCTTGCAAAATTAACTTATGGATATTTTAGGACTTAATCGAGAATAGTGTTGCGGTACGAAAGGGTGTCATGGCATGTTGGTCCATCCAACGCATAACTGAACCTCCAAACCTAAGATTTCAAGTTTTCGTTTGACAAAATCCTTCACACATAAACCTAAGGAAAAAAACTTCCCTAGCGATTACACAGTCCTGATCGTATTATGCTCACCATAACATGTTTTCACAATTACCTTTTCTTTCAAATTATTATTTGCCAGACACAAAAGAATTTGTGGCCGGCAAAGGACCGTCCACTGTTAGACTAGCATCATCCTAAATCTAAATAGTAACACTCTCACCATTACGTGGCCCTTTAGGCATCCAAACGGCCTAGGTTCACCTAAATTGATTGGTGGCCACTCTAATTTGGTATGCAAGTTTATAATTGCATCATGAACTCGTAAATTGCCCAAACCTTGGATTTGGGAAGATCATATGGGGGAGGGCGCTACTAGCTACCCCTCTCCCCCAGCCCACCAGATTTCAAAGCGCTACTTAACTTACACGACAAAGAGCATTAAGAGCAGTCACGCAAGAAAGTTAAGTGTGTGAGAAAATTCCTTTGTTGTGGTTGATTTTTGTAGCATTGGGTTTAATTTAGGATTGGGAACTATTTTTGAATGAGTGTGATTGTGCGATTGTGATCTCTTTTATCCCGATTATTGTAGGACTATCTAGTCAATCTCCTTCGTATAGTGGGCACATTGTTGGACCGCATAAATCCACATTGTTCAAATTTCTTTCAATAATTTATTTTTGGCGCAACTCCATTTGTTTTTTTATGCTTCTGCAGTATTAGAAAACCATTCAATGTGATCATGATGTTATGTTTTTCCCTAGAAAGGTATGGTATTTGATGTGAACATAACAAAAGCTGTGTGATCCAAATCATGAGGAAAGTCAGCATCTTAAATATGGTTATACCATGAATGGTGAATTTTATTCATATTAAACTATATTTTAAGTTATGTATGATGAGTCCTTAGCCATTACTGTCCAAAATTAGGACCGGTTGTGTGTAGTTTCGATCCCAACAAAGCTCAATTATGTGAAACTTGGAGCTAATTAGAGAGAATGGCACATGGTGGGTCGAAATACATGTGGAGCCACATACACTTGACCCTTAATGCTTAACACTTGGCGACCAAGCACCAAGCCACCTACCCAACTATAAAAGCTTAGAGTTCTCTCTCTTACATATTGGTGTGCGAGAATTCCCGAAGGATGCTCCCTCTCTCTCTCTCTCTCTCTCTCTCTCTCTCTCTCTCTCTCTCTCTCTCTCTCTCTCTCTCTCTCTCCTCCACCTCACTTGACGCCCTCCCTCTCTTTCTCTCCCTCTTGTCGACGTTGGTTCCTCCCAATTTCTCGAGCTCTAGTTCATGTGCAAGGAGGCAAGGAAGAGCACAACATCGGGGTGGTTTTTGTACAAGAAATCAAGGTCAGTAAACCACTAATTCGTTTGACTCTTGGATTATTAGTTTCGGCGTGTGTAGTGCCGATTCTTATCACATATTGCTATATTTAGCTTGCATAATATCATTGTGTAGCACCTTGCTCCGTATACCATCGCCAGAACCTTGATGCCCAAGTCATCATGTTCAATTATTCTCATTATTCAAGTCATTATAAGTTATTGTCATGCAATGGCAAACATGAAGCACAAGTAAGGAAAGAGGGCACATATATACTCATGAACGAACACCCTTAGCTAGCCACGTTACATAGATAACTTACGTTCGTTTGGTTACATTTTGAGTTCTAATACCACGTACATATAGAGACCATAAACTGGGTTCACCTGGCCCAACTATATACATATCACATTCACTTGCCCAAACGTAAGTCAATATGCCACACTCGCACCTAACATGCGGACATCTAAAATCTCATCATCAGCTCATCCGACCCCATCTAAGGCACCAACATAGTTGACCCACCACCTGCTGCTCCATCGCCCGAGCCATCTCCATCGTCATCCCCATCATCCTCATCGAAAAACTCGCGAGGCATTGGGCCCTAGCGCCCCCCATCGATGTTGATAAAAATCGATACAAACTTGTACTCCTAATGAGCCATGCCTATGATGTCAAGGTGGAAATGACACAGGTGAAAGTAACTCTAGGTGCGTCTGGAAGGTTAAAATCCTACAACTCAGTCACGATAGAAATAGGAAGGTCATAGCGGTATCCTGGGGGTATTGGAATTAAGTTCATGCCTGTCAATCTAAAACAAGATACACCACAAATGTAAGTAACTTAGCGAGTAAATTCAACCACTCTAACGCTCACTCGATTCACCATACTATTTAAGTCCACAACGAGCATGCCAAAACAATTTATGATTAATGAACGACTAGAATTCAAATGTAGTTGTATATATGTCACATGTAGATTGTGATATGTGGATGAATGTATGCATGCACTCCCATGCATATTTCTTACCAATGTTGAATCCAAGTCCCATTTACCAACTCACATTTTTCAACAATTTTACTACAATTCAAGTCAGTTACCACTCATAACATTGGTACTTCCTTGACTTTGCCCCTAATCCTTATGGCTAACTCCCCACCATGAGCTTATCACTCCGAGGCATCGCGTCTTAAACCACACGGTCCTTTTGGTGCCACCAACCAAGGCATCTCTTCTCCCTTAGGGAATTACATATTTTGTTTTCATGACCTTCAACCCCTTTTCTCCAAATGAATGCAATGTTATACGAACACATGCTATTCATGAAAAATATTAAAGAACCAAAATCAAACAATTCTAACTTGTTAAATTTCGCATTTTGTATATAGAGGAAACTCCACAAATTTAATCATTTATACATCTCACTTGTTCACTCCTCGGTACCCTCACAATGCTACATATATATACACTTCTACATTGCTTAGTCATTTGGAAATTACACACGAGAATCTTTTGCCCTTAGATCAGAGGTTCCTTTAGTCAACTAATGAATTTCAGCATTAAACCTCATTACCAATTGGCCTGCATTTTTCTTTAGTTCATCGCCAGCAACCACCTATCGCTAGAATTACATATGACTGATTGAGGTGGATAACTCACGTAATTTGCCCATTCCAATGGACTATTATGACTCTCAGCCTCATGATCCTTTTTATCATCAATCCTTAAATCAGCAATCTCTATAGTCAAACCATTATGGCTATCAACAGATTTTTTTTTAGCTATTGTGCAACATTGTAGGTACACTAACTAAAGGGGACTAGCACTACACTTGAGCAAGGTTATTGCTAGTACTATCTTGTGATCCCGAGCTCATTTTGTAGACGTTAGTATTTGGTAGTTTCTTACGTAGTTACCTCATTATTCATGAGTAATTATCTAGCTCGAATTCGTAACATTTAAGACAGATTTAGGGATCACGTCTCTAGTTGGAGCTACTAGCATCAAATATCATACACATCCAACTAAGGACTAAAGCTTGATACCGGTTCATCATTGTCAAACGTGCTAAACGATATAGAGCTGAAAACCAAGAATCATTCTCCAACTAACTCGGCAATTTAAGAGATCCTTTTTCTCATTTGGGCTAGGGGTATTCAATCCTACATGTAACCAATCACCCCTCACAGTTTATAACCGATGGCCAGTCCTTCAATCCTCCAATTTTTGAGCATAAAAAACTACCAATCCATCCTTCGCCGATTCGTTTGGTCTATTCATGGACCCAAATATATGTTGAAGCAAATGAGGGTGAGAGAGAGAAAATTTAACTCGCTTGAAGCCTATAGCAATGATAGAGTCTGACTTGGGTCTCCGGTGGAAATGGTGATCGTCGATGATCGCGAGGCCTTGAACAACTGGGAGCATCTTCTCTTGAGCTTCTCCGAGAGAAATTTCTGATCCACCAAAAATTGATGAAGTTCTGTGGGGTGAATTCTTTGTTCTAGAGCTATTCTGCAGATTCTACGAGGAAGGCCATCAAATGATGGGTTCTCCTTCCCCGTGCACCACTTCCCTTCCTCCCAAGCTCATGATGAGCAAAATTTTGTTGGGTTTTAGAAACAATTAGCCAAGTGGCAGCTCTCATACGCCTACTATCCTTGAGATCTCGTGTATTACACAACAATTTTGTTTTCGGTTCTAATCTTTCACAACCAATAACTTCAACTCCCTAGCTCATCCAACGTTGCATGACCTCCCATAGTCGTGATCCATATAATATGACTCCATGTGGTACTGTCTCAATTTGTCCTATGAGGAATTAATCTATCTTTAAGTGTAGGAAATTAATCACACCACTGTATGATGTTGCACTAATAGAACCTGGCCTAGATTAGGTGGAATTTATATCATAAAATTCTCAATAGTTCAAGTGTTCGATAAAATGGGACGTTGCACATTTCCTAGTTGATTGCACCCCATGTAACTTATTGTGAGTACATCTCATAATAAATCAGCTTTCTAATCCATTTTTCCTTTTCCTTAATTATTTAGAACTAATTAAGTGACAAACTGCCTCTTCATTTATAGACTCTCCCTCGATGACATCAGATAATTGGTTTCAAAGGACATTCGTTTAGAAGGGTAATTTTGGTCTCAATTACAACCCACTACAGTAGTAATTAGATATTACAGTTAAATAATACTAACTTGGGGGAATTGGTTTTCAGGATGCTACACCTTGAGTAGTGGGTATGTAAGATTGGTAATTGGATAGCCAAGATTTCAGTGGAAATTATAGTTATTGTGCGTTGGAAAGTTCAGCCCTTAGCATGAGATAAGCTTAAGAGATGTCATATATTGCTAATGGTGGTTCACTTGATAAATTAGAGAGTTGGGTTTATTAGGATACAATGTGAATTGTGTTAGAGAAGTCCACATTGAAAAATTGATGTGATCTAGAGTAATTAATATATTCAAGTTGGCCCAAAACTTATTGGCTTAAGCTTTAAGTGAATGTGGGTCTAACTAGATATATTAATAAGCTCAAACTTGGACTCCCTCTTGGCGATTTCCCTAAGTAGGGTATCGAACTTTTAGTGCATGCTTCCAACACTAGTATCAAAGCCCAGGTTTCCAATAAGTTTGGACCTAATAGTCATACAAGAGAGATATGGATTGTTGTTGCCTTCGACCTAGGGCTCGATGTGTGAGAGAGATTGTTAGGGTTGTCCCACTTCAGTGATGGAAGCAACTGATGGTCAGTTCATAAGTGTGAGGAAAAACTTAATCCTTTGAGCTAAATTTTGATATGAGAGAGGCCTAAGATCACCCAACACTGATATTAAAGCCAGGTTTGAGGTTAGAGTTTTCTTAGTGAAGAGAGATTTGAAAAATCGAATCTTGGGAAGATGTCGATTGGTCAATCATAAATTAAGGTGGAGAAATTTGGAGGAAAGGGTTTTGAGTTATGGAAGTTGAAGATAGAGGCTTTGTTCGTGCATAGAGATTTATGACACGTGATCAAAGAAGATAAACCTGAGGTGAATGCTAAGGAGAAGATGAAGAAGGAAGAGATTGTGTTTACTTCCAATCAATTGAAGGAGTGGATTAGTAATGATTAGAAGGAATGAAGCCAGATCTAGCTATGTCTCACTGATAGCGTCTCAGTGAACATAGGCTTTGAGAAGAAGGCGAAAGATCTTTGGACGAAGTTGGGAAGCCTTTCTCATAGCAAGTCGCTCGTGAACAGGTTGTTTTTGCAGAAGCGACTATACAATTTTCGGATGACTGAAGGTGATTCTTTTCTGCGCACTCGAATGAGTTTAATACTATATGTGGGTAGCTTGCATCTATTGATGTTAATTTGGATGAGGAAGATAAAGCATGTATTTTGCTATGTTCACTGCTGAAGTCATGGGAACATATAATTATTTCGATCGGCACTAGTATTAGTGTGTTGTCCTTTGAAAACATTGTATCTCTTTACTATCTAAGGAGATAAGGAGAGCAAGTTTTAATAATGCAACGAATGAAGCTCTTTTCATAAGAGAAATGAACAGTGAACAATCCAAAACTAGATTTGGTGTCAGAACTAAGTTTAGAAGAAGATTTAAAAGTCGAGATCAATTTGAAATAAAGTGTTGGAAGTGTGGAAAGCTGGATACCTAAAGAAGGATTGGAGAAGCAAAAGTGTGGGTCTAGAAAAGTGAGATGAGGCACCATCATCTAATATAAAAAAGAATGATAACAGTAGCGCGGGAGACGTGTATCTCTTTTGCAACTCATCTCAAGTTGACCGCAATGCATGGATAATTGATACTGGAGCGTCTTTCCATATGATGCCTCATTGAGATTGGTTTTGCTGTTATAAGTCGCCTCAAGGAGGTACAATGCATATGGAAGATGCTATGACTCTTGATATTGTCGGTCGTAAAAAGGTGAAACTGAAGATGAAAGATGGGATAGTCAAAAATCTTTCAAATGTGATGCATATTCCTAGTCTTACCAAGAATCTTATTTCTGTGGAAACTATGGTAGATATTGGTATTACTTTCACTAGCAACAAGTACTCATGCAAGCTAACCTGTGGATCTATAGTCATTGCCAGAGGAGAATGGGAAGAAATGTCGTGACCAACGCGATTTTCAGGCTAGTGGGCATTGTGGTGTAAAATGCAGGCCCAATGGGTGTTGATGGAGATTCAAATTGAGATAAGCTAATGTAGAAGGTAGCAAACCTAACACTAGAGCTCACATGTAAGGGGGATATTATCATGATACAAGCATGACTTGTGTTAGAGAAGTTTTACATTGGATAATTGGTGTAGCGTTAAGCTGTTAAAATATCTTAGTTAGCCCATAACTCATTAGTTTAAACTTTTTAGTGAATGTGAGTCCGACTATATATGTTGATGAGCTCGGACTTGGTTTCGCTTTGGCAATCTCCCCAAGTAAAGGTATTAGACTTATGCTACGCACTCCCAACAAATGGTATCAAAGCCGATGATTGATTGGTGTCCTACTCTCAATATGTATTGTTGTTTGGTGAATATCTCAAAGAAGAAATTTGGTGACCAACGTCATTTTTGGGTTGGGAGGCCCCATTGTACGTTGATGGAGATTCATGTTGAGATATCTTGGTGTAGAAGGATACTTGAATTAAGGAGAAGCAGACCTAACATTGGAGCTCACACATGAGGAGGAACTTATTAGGATGCGCATATAAATTTTGTTAGAGAGGTTCTATATTAGAGAATTGATGCGGTTTAGAGCAGTTAATATATTCAAATTAATTCATAACTCATTAGCTTAAACTTTTGAGTGAAGGTGATTCAAACTAGATATATTAACAGGCTCGGACTTGGGTTCTCTTTTGGCGATCTCCCCAAGTGAGGTATCGAACTTCTGCTGCACAGTCTCAATACCAGTATTAAAGCCTAAGTTACCAATAAGTTTGAACTCAGTAGTCATATGAGAGAGATACGGATCATCGCTGCGTCCGACTCAAGGCTCAATATTTGAAGACGAGATTGTTGTGGAAAGGGCTGATGGTTGATTTATAAGCATAAGAGAAAGTTTCATCTTTTGAGCCAGCTTTTCAAATAAAAGAGGCCTAAGACCACCCAACAGAATTGGGGAGATTATTGGACTGATTGCTTGGATTGGACAGCGAACAAGGAGGACCAAAAGAATTATGGTTCGGTCTAGTTATACATAGAGCCAAATGGACTTGCATGTTGTAGTTTTAAGTATAATTGATTCCCCTAGAATAAAATGAGTGGAATTAGAAGGAGAGCCCATGGATTGGGCTCGGAAATAAGGAGAACTAAGGGCTATAGGGTTCGATTTTATGGGTGTTAGTGCACAATAGACATGGAATTACTTGTCTGTGGTTTTCGTCAATGAGATTAGTATCTTTGAAGGTAGAATTGATGGTGTAGGTGGTCGAATTGACAAAATAAACTACGAGACGAGTTTGGTTGTGCCAATTGTGGTTCAGCCATGAACTCCTCGGAAGGAAAAATACTGTCCTATGTTGGTTATAATATTCTGTGACTTGAATAATCGGATTATGGTGTATTTTATCTTGGTAATAGTATATGATATGGCTCAGACTAGCTTACTGATTATGATGTACGACATTTGATGTTTAGTGCATTGAATTGAGCTCTGTAATACGGTATGTACACGTCATTGCATGACAAATTTAACCAAAACTATTTTTTTGACCACAAAAAATTTCAAATCAGTACACATCTGATAAATTTTCGCCAAATTATTTTTTTTTACTACAAAAAATTTCAAATTGATACACATTTAATAAATCCCAAATTGATACACATGTGACAAATTTACCCTTCATTAGTTTTTGTTAAATTTTATTATCATATTGCTGAGTTGGATAATACGTGGTAGTTGCTGGGCGTATGTGTTTAAAGGTTCTTACCCTCTGTTTGTCATGGGTATATAAATTTGGGATTTTTCGTTGTATTAATCCAATTTTATGTAAACTAAGGGCGGGTAAATTTATCATATGTATACCATTTTGAAGTTTTTGATGGACAAAAAAATTAGTTTGGGGTAAATTCATCAAATATGTACAATATGGAATTATTTATGATCGAAAAATAGATTTGGATAACTTTATCACAGGTGTACAAGTTTGAGATTCATTGTAGTAAAAAAATAGTTTTGATAAATTTGCTAGAGGTATACCAGTTTGGGATTTTTATGATCAAAAAAATAGTTTTTGGTAAATTTATCATATCTGTACCAGTTTGAAATTTTCCGTCACATTAAACCGAAAAAATTGAAAATTATTAAAATATTATAAAAAAATATCCAAGTTAGTTTCCGGCCGTGCCACATAGGCTATCCGGCATCCACTTCAGCAATATTAGACCAAAATTAATTGAAACGAGTCAATGTGACAAATGCAAAAGGTTTAGGACTAAATTGGCACTATTAAAAGGTTTATAATTAAATTGGCACAAATGCAATTGTTTTAGGACTTTTCTAACACTTTTCCCAAGAATTGAGCGTTCGCTTTAGTCACTAGAATTTTGGCAAACGAATTTAAAGAGACTCGTATCTAAAAGGGATATGTTCATTAGAAGTCCTAAAACTTACCGTAAAAATGAAATTGAATTCTAAAAGATTTAAAAAGTACAATCAAATCCTAAAACTTATCAAATTTGTACATTCCAATTCTTCTGTCAACACCATCAATTTGTCTAATAGAAAATATTGATATAGCATTTTTAAATTAATTTCTCTTTCATACATGAAATTTTTTTATTATTTTCTTTTTAAAATTTTCTTGAAATTAATTTAAAATCAAGAGGGAGCTAATAGTTAATTTTTAAAAGCTGAAAGAAAAAAAACAAGGAAGAGAAGCAAGGCCTCGTTAGTGAGGCTCGGCCGCTGCCGCCCATTGCCAGAGGGCTCGGTGGGGCCTAGCCGAGGGTGGTTGGCGAGGCTAGGGCCGGCGAGCCTCAACCACCCGGCTCGCCTAAATATGGGTTGAGGAAACCTAGAGCTAGGTGAAGTCGGCCCTCACCAAGGACAGACGAGGATAACGACCCTCACTATGCCTAGGCAAGGGTTGATGTTGACACATAATTTTGTTAGTTTCGTATTTTAGTTTTTTGTAAAAAGGAATAGGGACAAATTGGGTAAACTAGAGCCCACGCAAGCGAAACTCGTCTTGTGATCTTTTTCTATTTCCCTAGGCCCCGCCCATGTCTACCTCCCTCTATCTCTTTCTTTCATTTTTAGCTAGAGAAACTCACGTGCACCAATATCCACAAGAAGTGGCTTGAAGAAGAAGTTGCCAAGAGATATTTAAGGGGGTCGGTTCTATGAGAGGATAAGGAAGAGAGTTCTCCGCAAGAGAGGGAGCTCAATTATAAAAGAAACAAGTTGAGAAAGGAAGAAAAGGGGAGCAGACCAAGGAAATGGAGGGGAGGTTAGTCGAGGAAAATATCATCAGGAAGGGGCACTAGTTTTTCCTCTCTCACGTTACTAATCTCCATCCTCGTAAACACTCTTTCCTTCTCCATTTGAATACCTCAACTTCCCCATAATTGTAGCATCCCTGCTCTAGGTGCAACTATTAGAGTCGTGATGTCCAGGCTGTCACTTCTATTCGTTCTTATTATAAACAATGATTTTCATGCGACGGAAGGTTTCAATTGGATTATAAGAGGGAATGTAACATAATAAATATCGAGGGACTTAAATAGACACGCTAGTTCTAGTTAATTTATAAGTGTAACATCATATCAGATAATCACCAGTCGTAAGTTCATTATGTACATTGGTCGACATGGATAAATCCATAAGGAGACGAACACCTAGGGCTACCATAGTACAAAGCCCAACTCCACTAGACATCTCATACTCCAAAAGCTGTCCAAAATGCTACAACCTTCACTAGGATTATAGACTTCTGAAAATGTCTCATTGTCAGCCTGTCTAATCCCACCTAAGATGCCACTCCAATCGGCCCACCACCTACTGCCTCGTCGCCTGGAGCATCCTCACCATCATCCTTGTCGTCCTCATCAAAGAACTTGCAGAGTATCGGGCCCTCATGCTGTCCGTCGATATTGATAAATATCAACAAAAACTTGATCTCTAGTGGGCCACGCCCACGGCTACATCGACAGTCACGATGGAAATGACGCAAGTGAAAGTCACACTAGATATGTTGGGTAGATCATAGTCCTAAGACTCGATCACGATAGAGATAGAAGACCAAGCGAGACACTCGAGTATCGGAATGAAGCCCGTACTTGTCAATCTAAAAAAAAAAATGAAAGCACAAGTGTAAGTAACTTAACGAGTGAAACCAATCACTTCTAGTGCTCGTCGTCCACTATATAATTCAAGTTCATTATGGCAAGCCGACTAAGTCACATATTAATAAATGGATAGAAGTTCAAGCATGGTCAAACATATATATGTATATAACATAAAGGATATGATATGCAGATGAATGTATGCATGCACTCCAGCAACATTACTTACCGTAACCGTGCCAGAGTCTAGTAATCAACTCGTTATTGGCATGATTATCTTGTACAAGAGTTGATTCTCACTCGTACATTGATACTTTCCTCAGCTTCTTTGCCAAGCCTCATGGTTAACTTCCCCACCATGAGCTTCTCACTCCAAGCATCGCGCTATACATTTTCAGTCCTCTTGCACTACCAACCAAGGTATCCCGTCTCTCTTGGAAATCAAATCAAGTGTGTTTATGTGGCCTCAAGCCCTTCCTCCATTGAATATAATGTTATGCAACGATATGCTTTATGTAGTAACGTCGATGAGCAATAAAAACAATAACTCTTATTGCATCGAAATCTTTGTTAAGTGCATTGAGTACCTTGTTATACTTTAATAGTTATCAGTTAATTATTTCCAATTGAAGTCTAACTATTCTGAATTATTGTAATCCTCATTGTGGCCAAATGACGTGATGTATTCATAGATCACGATTGAAACTCCTACTGATGTCATGACTATAATCTACTTTATTACCAGTAACCAAACTCAATGATAATTCAGCCTAATCAAGCACTTCAGGATAATCACTGAAATAGACACATTTTAGATGGACTTAAATTTGATCCCATCGCAAATCACAAAGTACACTTGCTATGATAATCCCTGTGCCTTCTTTTTGCTTATAAATGTGCTGATATCAACTCGTCCATCCAACCTATTCCCACCGTTACATTGAGACCTCAACCACACCCCCTCAATGTTTTACGCTTGAACTTCCCTTCCTACTAAGGTTGAATTAAAACCAAGCTCCATGAACTCTACCTCTCATAGCACACTCTTCTTAATTCAGACTCTAGTATACCAGTTCACAACTCAAGGGTTGTTAACTAAGTCTGTAGCAACAACAATTTGCTATTCAATACCAAAGATATCGTGACCAACTTCTATCCACGGCCATCCTTATTAATCCGATTGTGCATACCCAACGAACTTGTATAATGAAGAGAGAGAGAGAGACCGAGAGAGAGAGAGACGAGAGAGAGGAGAGAGAGAGAGAGAAGTAGGTTTTACTCGCCTGGTTTAGAGGTGATGACGGAATCTGGCTTGGTCTTAGTGAAATTAGCGGCTAGTAGTCTCAGTGACTTGAATTCCTCAATCACATCGAGAGGGTTCTCTCCAACTCCACATTCACACGCCCAAAGGGAATAAGGAATTCCCTCTCTCTCTCTCTCTCTCTCTCTCTCTCTGTCTCTCTCATGGGCAGATTACCGAAATCTCCAAGGAATGATGAGCTCCATTTCCCAAGTCTCCAATAATCATATTTTAGTGGGATATAAACTATGGTTGCTTTCCAAGTGTTTATTTTCTATATTCTATCATGAATAAGACTATGCCATGGCAACCCCTTCTCCATTCCCAATTTATGTATAGTCCACCGCCAATTCTAGTTGCTGCTCTTTAATCCTCCTTATTTACATATGTACGTATAATACTATGTGGATTTTCAAAACCGACTTCAGCCTCGTAATATATTTCCGACCCACATCACTTTCCAAGAAATTTTGAATTCAGGTGGCGCAATTTCTCTACTATACCACTTATCATATTCGTGGGATTGAACCATTGGGTCTTGAATTCAATGGGGGACAATTCCTAAGGCAAATGTTTTCATTTAGTTGATGTCACTACTCACTATGACATCGTGCATTTTTGTAGATGAACCATCTGTCGTTTTCACCCACTTATGGTCACCTCCCAAGTAGGCATCTAGTGGAGTATTTTGCGATGACTTCATAAAAAGAAAACATGGACTGTCGGCTGAATCCA
>JAGVVM010005405.1:0-23050 GCA_019149425.1 Psidium friedrichsthalianum | reverse complement strand
AAAAGCTATATGACACTATCCTTAATGTTGAAGTTGTTGTTTCACATCGCATGACAATGGGTCCTATACGCTTTTTATATTCATGCGGTCTCCCTTCATCTATTAGCTTAAGCTTTTGGATTGGACTTTTCTAATATGATATCAAAGTCACCAAGAGAGAAGGAACCCAATTAAGCCCTAGCCTTTTCTTCCTTTATGCCGTTTTTAGTCATCTCATCTTCAATAAAATCTCTACTTTGTCAACACTCAACAACGCTACCATGTTATTCGTTGTGGTACTCTCTTCTAAATGCAAGCACTGTCGATGAACAAAGTTGCTGTCAAATATCTAGGTAGCTGTGAGCGCCAGAGTAAAGCGCACCTTCATCGAGCACCTAAAGTTGAGCGCCATGGGGGTGATGCAATTTAGTTTGCTGCAATTCAAGTTGGTTTCCACATGATTCTATCAAGGTTGTATGAGAAAGATGTGTTAACTTTCTGGTTATGTGTTTCTTTAGTGCTTGTCAAATCTGGTGACGATGTGGATTACATTTAATTTGTCTTGTAAAGTCCGGCTTACACAATTATCGTTATCTTGAATCCGGTTTGATGTGTCCACATCTCTTGTTTAGTGTAAGGTCCAGCTTACATGGTGCTTAGTCGATTTGGATGAAAGTTGCACTTATCAAATGCAAGTTGGATGCTCCACCTGGAGGGGGGAGTGTTGAAGTATATTTATGGATATTGGAGATTTCACTATTAGAGAATATTCTTAGAGATATTCTTAAATATTAGGTATATTATTTGATATTAAGTGCTTTCCTATTTCATTATTAGAATAGATTATTTCTTTTCCTATGTGTATTGTTTGGATATAAATACCCTTCTCTAATAAAGTGTAGTGATAACCCAATTAAGTAAAGATGCAGTCCTTCTTGATTCTCTTTCCCACTCTCCTGAAGATCCTAGAATTATTTTATATGGTATCAGAGCCAGCGTCGTCTCTTTCATAAATGTGTGTCCACCCCCCATTAGTCAAATTTGATGGGCTGCTGGTAATCTGGCTTGCACATGAGAGGGGCTACTGAAGTTGTGAGATGAGGTTATAAGTGCAGAAAATCAAACTCCTGATTGAAGCATTTGAAATTCACATGGTGCTTCTTCAACTCCATCGCTTTGCTTCCCTCTCGTCATTCTCTTTTCTCTCCTCATAACCTCGTCTCACAATTTCAACACCCCCTCTCACGTGCAAGCCACGTGCAAGCCAGATTACGAGCAAACATGGTATCAAAGCTAGTGTTGTCCTTTACATGAATGTGTGTCCACCTCCCATTAGTCAAATTCTATGTGCCGCTCGTAATTCAGCTTACACGTGAGAGGGAGCGTTGAAGTTATTGTCCCACATCGTTTGACAATGCGTCTTATATGTTCTTTACATTCACGTGGTCTCCCTCTACTTATTAGCTTAAAATTTTGAGTTGGACTTTCTAACATGGTATCAAAGTTAGTGTTGTCTCTTTCGCGAATGTGTGTCCACCTCCCATTAGTCAAATTTCACGTGCCGCTCGTGATCTGGCTTGCATGAGAGAGCAGGTGTTGATGTTGTTATCCCACATTGCTTGATAATGGGTCCTATATTCTCTTTATCTTCATGTGGTCTCCCTCCACTTATTACGTTAAACTTTTGGATTGAACTTTCTAACACTTAACGATTAAAGCATAGAAACCCTAGCATCCAAGATTAACAAGGATGAAAGACAATACTTAGTTTCTCCACAACATCCAGCCCTGTTCCCTCTTTCTCCTCCTCTCTACCCTCTTCTCCCTCTTGAGCACATAAACACGTAAAGACAATTTCACTTTACACATATCAAAGACAGCCATCGCACTAGAAATAGATGACTTCACCAAGAATTCCTACTCCTCCCATTTTCTATCTTCCTAACACCAGAAACAATGTGAATCAACTCCCCTAATCACTAATAAGTTATTTTAGTTCTCATCCATGAACAAATAGTTTTGCAAACTAGATTACCAAAGCAAGCGGTACTACCTTAGCAAAGATGACGGCCACCAAAATATCTTTGACAAGATGATGGAAGTAGCTATACAACCACCCAAGCCTACAATAGTTCCCTCCCATGTCTTCTTGGGACTAATACTTGTAAGTGGTGTCCTACCAAATGCCTGCATTCAAATACAACAGTTTTTAGGTTTCTCTCTGCAAATAACCAAAATATCCTGCATGGTACAGAAGAAGCAAAAGGAATCATGAAATCTTACAGTAGGAAAGAAGTTATGCACAATGGTACCCAGCATTTCTTGACTACATTATATGTAATTATATGAAATGAAGATTAACAAATCAACTGCATGCTCGTTAAAGCACAGTACTCGCAAGAGCAAGCTATTTTTTCACTTGCTCTTATAGCACACAAAGATTCAAAGTATAACCTCAGAAAAGAGTTTCATCATAAGATTCTGGATAAACCAGCAATATAAGAAGAAAGAAAGTATAACAGAAAGTAAGTGATCTGTGTAGAACCTCATTAAGGGATACTAATCCAAACAATCTCTTAGCACGATTGAGGATAACAGATCACGAGCATACTCTAGAGTAACTTGTTTGAGGTCCTCAATTCTATTCACAATCAGGACATGGGTATATTGTCAAACTTATATGCAAGAAACTGCATAACTAGACAAGAAATGTAAATTTCCAATTGTATGTAAAGGGTACATATTACAGCACATATCACACTGAAAGTCTACAAGCCAAATTACTTTGCCACCAATAAAAGCATATGTGTCTGCTGCAATTATGCTACTTATTGACGTCAACGTCGCCACAAGGCCCACAGTCCAATGAGCCTGGCCACCTAGAAGGATGGGCCATGCTGCTCCTAGTCCTGTCAAAGACAAGCAAGATAAGAACCACAGCTTCCCATAAGCATGGGCAGCATTAACGACAATCGCTGACAATACAAGCCATTTCATTACACATGTAAAGAAAAAAGGAAAAAAAGAAAACAGCATTGTTCATAGGGAAGGCTTCATCTTGAAACTCCTCGCCTCTTCTAAGTAGACTGATAATAAATAGTGTTTATGGGGAGATCAGTTCAGGTACAAGAGCCATGGTGTGAGGTCAAGTTCACAAAATTCTACAGAGACAGAGTATACAGTATCAGAAAAATATACTTGGTCTAAATTTTAATATCATAGAATCTTTTTTCAGAAAGAACGTCAATTAGGCTTAAATTCTTTATAATTTTCAGTTTGTCTGATTGTTCCCCTTATGCCGCTGGTTGTGGCAATGTCTAACGGAGAAGTCTGTTAAAAGCAAGGTAGAAATTAGCAAAAAACTAGCTTTCGACGCGAGCTTTTTGCTTAACTGAAAATAATAACAAACAGCATAATTATCCATTGAAGTGCACTATGTAAAACTATGGCATAGCTTCACACTTGGAGAAGTCAACAGTCTCAAGTGCCGGTAGAATGAAAACCATGATGAACTGAGTCAAATACCAACAATAATCGCCAAAGGCACCAAAACGATTCTTACTGAGCTGTTTGTATCATATAATTTACAATACCAAATGCTTCTAACATTGGCAGTATCGTGATTTACTCTTCATTACACAATTTAAACCTGAAAGTTTTCTGTGTTTAGATTACTATATGCTACATTGGCTGTATTGGATACCATGAATTGATCTTCCTCTCACCATTTATAGTCTTGATTTTATTTGCATTTAAATTACTATAACCTATGTTGTTTGTAATTGTCTTGTACACCACACTGATACTTACATAATTGACAAGTAACATTGTGATCCCAACGACATTTCCTTTGAAAAGAATGAAGACTGATGGACTGACATAAAACCAAGGTTGAACAAATCTTAAGGATAAAACATCACATGCATGTATCATGAAAGGGCCATCCTCCATCAGGAATAGACCATATCTTACTAGTATGAAGTGCTGGTGCTGCTAGACCACATCGAAGCTTCACCCAAAAACAAGGAAGATAACCACAATAAAATAGCCCAAATATTGTACTGCTGAGCTGGGCGAATCGTGGATTTCCTCTTTGTAGAAGCAATGCTATGGCAACAAGGAAGGCGGCAGACGTCACAGAAAAGTCTAGCCCAAAGTATCTGACATGCACAGCAGCAACTATCAGTAATCGATGCCCATCATACCCTCAAACAAATTAATTGAAAAATGTGTCTCTTGCTAAATAGAGCCAAGGATTGAATAGAGCAATAATGGCTTTAGATGAAAGCACTGCTTCCCGGAAAAACTTTGATTCATTCCAAAGGTACCCATAGGGGAAAACAATGGCATTCTATGAGAAATCAATGAACTCCACCTGATTTTTACACAGATTGCTAACTATTTAGAGGACAAGAAAAAAATGTATCTAAACAGAGAATGCAAAAGATTTTCCACAAACTGCGTGCTGAAAAGCAGTCAAAGTTTTTCGACATGTCTTTGCACCGTTGAGGGTTTTCTCTCAAATGTGCTGGTAATTCTTTTTCCTGCCATTATTACAAGTAGTTAGTACAACTAGATTGCGGTACATTTTAATTTCCATGTCAACTTTACTGTCTTTTGATAATTTCATTCTTCTGAACAGGATGGTTTTAGAAATTCAGTAGCGAGCAAGCACCCATGTCTCCCTTAACAAGCAGTGTAGACAGATAAGGGAGTCTATTACATTCTGAGAAGACAAGATGGAAGCATGCTAAGTAATTGCTACATCATGATAAGAATGGCTAACTCAGAATACTTTATTAGGAACAAAGTCCATGCTCAAAGCTTTGCTTGCAACAAAATTTCTCCACCGTGCCACAAAATAATATAGCATAGGGGTGTCTTTCAATCTTACAAGGTAAGTATTGGCATCAGGGCACAAATAACTGAGCAAACTCGGGACACATATCGAGGAGGGGGTGTCATTCCAGCTGCAATTCCACGACTCCTAACCAACTCAAAATACTCGCGTGAACCAGCAAAAACAGCAGACGCCAAAGCCATGGTAAACACCCATCCTCCTGCCAGTACAACACCACCAACAGAAATACCAATTCCAAGTCCAAATACAATCCTCTTTCTTAACTGACTTGCTTTCTGTTGAGTCTCCATATCAGTCTCTCCCTGCTGTGAAGATTGATGGCCTTTGTCTACTTCCTAAAACATTCCGTTTCAGCATTTCTTTACAATCAAAATTAACAGCAAAATATCATTTACAGATAGATAACTGCGACAGAGAGCTAATGCCACAACTTATTCATCTTCGTTCATTCACAATTCAAGCAACAAACATTGTCTTTTCCTGTACCCGCAGATATTCATTCCGTGCATGAAAAGACAGATACAAAGTAAATCCTCACAGATATGGCGCATGACGTAACTAATTCCAACAGAGAGGCATGAATAAGCAAAGAAAGATAAAATTGACCAATTATCTATACTGCTGTTACTGGCCCATCCAATTGTAAGGAACTTAACTACTGACAACTAAAAGTACGTCGTTCACTACCCTATCATTTGCACTCGGCATAAAGCCAGCACATGCAACAATTCCAGACCCCATTCAAGAAAACAATTACATACACTAATTCTGGATTTCTTAATGAGATAGAGTCCACTGAAAGCACCTGATTGGCCATGCTAGTCCGTTGCCTTCTGCACTGCGCAGTGCACTTAGCAATGAATACATTATGCTTTCCCCTGAGCAAAAATATTGCATCACTGGCTACGCACCAGCATTTGTTGCAACCTTCGAAGCACCGTAGCGCTGTGCATTACCCCACCACAAAATTCATGGGCATAAAGAGCATCGCATCACAGCAATATGCACCTATTGAGATCTTCACCATCATTCTCAGACCCTTGAGCAAAGAAGGCTAGAATGCTAATAAGCATCTAGTCTTGAATTCGCTCTAAAATAGTATCTGTTTTCGAAAAGTCCATTCAGAGTCACCAAATGGGCGGGTCGGCGAATGTTGCACCAACTAAATAATCATTCAATTCATTCAAAAAAAAAAAAAGGACTTCTGTCATTGTCCAACATAATCCGCCGACGAGAGGTAATTCCTGAAGTAGTTGTTCCCGCCTCTCTTTCTCTTCCGTAAACTGAGTCAGTCGATTTCCATGTTCACAGCTCATGCATTACGGAGTAGAATAACCATCCACGCCCACTTCAAAGTACTCTTTTTTATTAGCGTGAAGACGGAAAAATGGAGCGGAAAGGCCGATAGGAGGTGTGGACGGTACGAAACGGGGATAACCCCGCACAACCCATTACTCCATTCCCCAATCGCAAGCTCAATTCACCCTCCACGACACCCCTCTCTCTATCTCCGCCGGTATCTCTGGATGTTCAAAATGCCTCAAGAAGCTCCAGAACCACTGCCCCAATCCTTTTAGCTTTCACCCTCTCGCCTTCTAATGGCACCCTTTGTCAGAATCGAGGCAATCAAGCCGGTCCCTCTGTCGCTCGCCACTCTCTGCGCCTGCCCGTGTCGACCCTTTGCGAAGAGCACCCTGGTTCTGACGCGTCCTCTATCAAAATTCAATCTTGGGTTGCTGTTACATGGGCGCAAGAGCGTGATTCGGACGCGTTTGCGTGGCGTTTCGGGCCGCCGGCGCATCGTCGTGGCCGTGACGCGCGCCGAGCCGGACCAGGTCGGCGAGAGCGATGCCGATCAGGTGCTTTCAGTGGACTCTATCTCATTAAGAAATCCAGAATTAGTGTATGTAATTGTTTTCTTGAATGGGGTCTGGAATTGTTGCATGTGCTGGCTTTATGCCGAGTGCAAATGATAGGGTAGTGAACGACGTACTTTTAGTTGTCAGTAGTTAAGTTCCTTACAATTGGATGGGCCAGTAACAGCAGTATAGATAATTGGTCAATTTTATCTTTCTTTGCTTATTCATGCCTCTCTGTTGGAATTAGTTACGTCATGCGCCATATCTGTGAGGATTTACTTTGTATCTGTCTTTTCATGCACGGAATGAATATCTGCGGGTACAGGAAAAGACAATGTTTGTTGCTTGAATTGTGAATGAACGAAGATGAATAAGTTGTGGCATTAGCTCTCTGTCGCAGTTATCTATCTGTAAATGATATTTTGCTGTTAATTTTGATTGTAAAGAAATGCTGAAACGGAATGTTTTAGGAAGTAGACAAAGGCCATCAATCTTCACAGCAGGGAGAGACTGATATGGAGACTCAACAGAAAGCAAGTCAGTTAAGAAAGAGGATTGTATTTGGACTTGGAATTGGTATTTCTGTTGGTGGTGTTGTACTGGCAGGAGGATGGGTGTTTACCATGGCTTTGGCGTCTGCTGTTTTTGCTGGTTCACGCGAGTATTTTGAGTTGGTTAGGAGTCGTGGAATTGCAGCTGGAATGACACCCCCTCCTCGATATGTGTCCCGAGTTTGCTCAGTTATTTGTGCCCTGATGCCAATACTTACCTTGTAAGATTGAAAGACACCCCTATGCTATATTATTTTGTGGCACGGTGGAGAAATTTTGTTGCAAGCAAAGCTTTGAGCATGGACTTTGTTCCTAATAAAGTATTCTGAGTTAGCCATTCTTATCATGATGTAGCAATTACTTAGCATGCTTCCATCTTGTCTTCTCAGAATGTAATAGACTCCCTTATCTGTCTACACTGCTTGTTAAGGGAGACATGGGTGCTTGCTCGCTACTGAATTTCTAAAACCATCCTGTTCAGAAGAATGAAATTATCAAAAGACAGTAAAGTTGACATGGAAATTAAAATGTACCGCAATCTAGTTGTACTAACTACTTGTAATAATGGCAGGAAAAAGAATTACCAGCACATTTGAGAGAAAACCCTCAACGGTGCAAAGACATGTCGAAAAACTTTGACTGCTTTTCAGCACGCAGTTTGTGGAAAATCTTTTGCATTCTCTGTTTAGATACATTTTTTTCTTGTCCTCTAAATAGTTAGCAATCTGTGTAAAAATCAGGTGGAGTTCATTGATTTCTCATAGAATGCCATTGTTTTCCCCTATGGGTACCTTTGGAATGAATCAAAGTTTTTCCGGGAAGCAGTGCTTTCATCTAAAGCCATTATTGCTCTATTCAATCCTTGGCTCTATTTAGCAAGAGACACATTTTTCAATTAATTTGTTTGAGGGTATGATGGGCATCGATTACTGATAGTTGCTGCTGTGCATGTCAGATACTTTGGGCTAGACTTTTCTGTGACGTCTGCCGCCTTCCTTGTTGCCATAGCATTGCTTCTACAAAGAGGAAATCCACGATTCGCCCAGCTCAGCAGTACAATATTTGGGCTATTTTATTGTGGTTATCTTCCTTGTTTTTGGGTGAAGCTTCGATGTGGTCTAGCAGCACCAGCACTTCATACTAGTAAGATATGGTCTATTCCTGATGGAGGATGGCCCTTTCATGATACATGCATGTGATGTTTTATCCTTAAGATTTGTTCAACCTTGGTTTTATGTCAGTCCATCAGTCTTCATTCTTTTCAAAGGAAATGTCGTTGGGATCACAATGTTACTTGTCAATTATGTAAGTATCAGTGTGGTGTACAAGACAATTACAAACAACATAGGTTATAGTAATTTAAATGCAAATAAAATCAAGACTATAAATGGTGAGAGGAAGATCAATTCATGGTATCCAATACAGCCAATGTAGCATATAGTAATCTAAACACAGAAAACTTTCAGGTTTAAATTGTGTAATGAAGAGTAAATCACGATACTGCCAATGTTAGAAGCATTTGGTATTGTAAATTATATGATACAAACAGCTCAGTAAGAATCGTTTTGGTGCCTTTGGCGATTATTGTTGGTATTTGACTCAGTTCATCATGGTTTTCATTCTACCGGCACTTGAGACTGTTGACTTCTCCAAGTGTGAAGCTATGCCATAGTTTTACATAGTGCACTTCAATGGATAATTATGCTGTTTGTTATTATTTTCAGTTAAGCAAAAAGCTCGCGTCGAAAGCTAGTTTTTTGCTAATTTCTACCTTGCTTTTAACAGACTTCTCCGTTAGACATTGCCACAACCAGCGGCATAAGGGGAACAATCAGACAAACTGAAAATTATAAAGAATTTAAGCCTAATTGACGTTCTTTCTGAAAAAAGATTCTATGATATTAAAATTTAGACCAAGTATATTTTTCTGATACTGTATACTCTGTCTCTGTAGAATTTTGTGAACTTGACCTCACACCATGGCTCTTGTACCTGAACTGATCTCCCCATAAACACTATTTATTATCAGTCTACTTAGAAGAGGCGAGGAGTTTCAAGATGAAGCCTTCCCTATGAACAATGCTGTTTTCTTTTTTCCTTTTTTCTTTACATGTGTAATGAAATGGCTTGTATTGTCAGCGATTGTCGTTAATGCTGCCCATGCTTATGGGAAGCTGTGGTTCTTATCTTGCTTGTCTTTGACAGGACTAGGAGCAGCATGGCCCATCCTTCTAGGTGGCCAGGCTCATTGGACTGTGGGCCTTGTGGCGACGTTGACGTCAATAAGTAGCATAATTGCAGCAGACACATATGCTTTTATTGGTGGCAAAGTAATTTGGCTTGTAGACTTTCAGTGTGATATGTGCTGTAATATGTACCCTTTACATACAATTGGAAATTTACATTTCTTGTCTAGTTATGCAGTTTCTTGCATATAAGTTTGACAATATACCCATGTCCTGATTGTGAATAGAATTGAGGACCTCAAACAAGTTACTCTAGAGTATGCTCGTGATCTGTTATCCTCAATCGTGCTAAGAGATTGTTTGGATTAGTATCCCTTAATGAGGTTCTACACAGATCACTTACTTTCTGTTATACTTTCTTTCTTCTTATATTGCTGGTTTATCCAGAATCTTATGATGAAACTCTTTTCTGAGGTTATACTTTGAATCTTTGTGTGCTATAAGAGCAAGTGAAAAAATAGCTTGCTCTTGCGAGTACTGTGCTTTAACGAGCATGCAGTTGATTTGTTAATCTTCATTTCATATAATTACATATAATGTAGTCAAGAAATGCTGGGTACCATTGTGCATAACTTCTTTCCTACTGTAAGATTTCATGATTCCTTTTGCTTCTTCTGTACCATGCAGGATATTTTGGTTATTTGCAGAGAGAAACCTAAAAACTGTTGTATTTGAATGCAGGCATTTGGTAGGACACCACTTACAAGTATTAGTCCCAAGAAGACATGGGAGGGAACTATTGTAGGCTTGGGTGGTTGTATAGCTACTTCCATCATCTTGTCAAAGATATTTTGGTGGCCGTCATCTTTGCTAAGGTAGTACCGCTTGCTTTGGTAATCTAGTTTGCAAAACTATTTGTTCATGGATGAGAACTAAAATAACTTATTAGTGATTAGGGGAGTTGATTCACATTGTTTCTGGTGTTAGGAAGATAGAAAATGGGAGGAGTAGGAATTCTTGGTGAAGTCATCTATTTCTAGTGCGATGGCTGTCTTTGATATGTGTAAAGTGAAATTGTCTTTACGTGTTTATGTGCTCAAGAGGGAGAAGAGGGTAGAGAGGAGGAGAAAGAGGGAACAGGGCTGGATGTTGTGGAGAAACTAAGTATTGTCTTTCATCCTTGTTAATCTTGGATGCTAGGGTTTCTATGCTTTAATCGTTAAGTGTTAGAAAGTTCAATCCAAAAGTTTAACGTAATAAGTGGAGGGAGACCACATGAAGATAAAGAGAATATAGGACCCATTATCAAGCAATGTGGGATAACAACATCAACACCTGCTCTCTCATGCAAGCCAGATCACGAGCGGCACGTGAAATTTGACTAATGGGAGGTGGACACACATTCGCGAAAGAGACAACACTAACTTTGATACCATGTTAGAAAGTCCAACTCAAAATTTTAAGCTAATAAGTAGAGGGAGACCACGTGAATGTAAAGAACATATAAGACGCATTGTCAAACGATGTGGGACAATAACTTCAACGCTCCCTCTCACGTGTAAGCTGAATTACGAGCGGCACATAGAATTTGACTAATGGGAGGTGGACACACATTCATGTAAAGGACAACACTAGCTTTGATACCATGTTTGCTCGTAATCTGGCTTGCACGTGAGAGGGGGTGTTGAAATTGTGAGACGAGGTTATGAGGAGAGAAAAGAGAATGACGAGAGGGAAGCAAAGCGATGGAGTTGAAGAAGCACCATGTGAATTTCAAATGCTTCAATCAGGAGTTTGATTTTCTGCACTTATAACCTCATCTCACAACTTCAGTAGCCCCTCTCATGTGCAAGCCAGATTACCAGCAGCCCATCAAATTTGACTAATGGGGGGTGGACACACATTTATGAAAGAGACGACGCTGGCTCTGATACCATATAAAATAATTCTAGGATCTTCAGGAGAGTGGGAAAGAGAATCAAGAAGGACTGCATCTTTACTTAATTGGGTTATCACTACACTTTATTAGAGAAGGGTATTTATATCCAAACAATACACATAGGAAAAGAAATAATCTATTCTAATAATGAAATAGGAAAGCACTTAATATCAAATAATATACCTAATATTTAAGAATATCTCTAAGAATATTCTCTAATAGTGAAATCTCCAATATCCATAAATATACTTCAACACTCCCCCCTCCAGGTGGAGCATCCAACTTGCATTTGATAAGTGCAACTTTCATCCAAATCGACTAAGCACCATGTAAGCTGGACCTTACACTAAACAAGAGATGTGGACACATCAAACCGGATTCAAGATAACGATAATTGTGTAAGCCGGACTTTACAAGACAAATTAAATGTAATCCACATCGTCACCAGATTTGACAAGCACTAAAGAAACACATAACCAGAAAGTTAACACATCTTTCTCATACAACCTTGATAGAATCATGTGGAAACCAACTTGAATTGCAGCAAACTAAATTGCATCACCCCCATGGCGCTCAACTTTAGGTGCTCGATGAAGGTGCGCTTTACTCTGGCGCTCACAGCTACCTAGATATTTGACAGCAACTTTGTTCATCGACAGTGCTTGCATTTAGAAGAGAGTACCACAACGAATAACATGGTAGCGTTGTTGAGTGTTGACAAAGTAGAGATTTTATTGAAGATGAGATGACTAAAAACGGCATAAAGGAAGAAAAGGCTAGGGCTTAATTGGGTTCCTTCTCTCTTGGTGACTTTGATATCATATTAGAAAAGTCCAATCCAAAAGCTTAAGCTAATAGATGGAGGGAGACCGCATGAATATAAAAAGCGTATAGGACCCATTGTCATGCGATGTGAAACAACAACTTCAACATTAAGGATAGTGTCATATAGCTTTTCTTGACTTCCAGTCTTCATTCCTTTTCTTTTTTAGTATTTTTCTTTTAAACATTCTTTGGACAGGATCAGTGATTATGAGGATGTGTCTATTTACTGGGCCAATATAAATGTTCCTACTTAGAAATGATCTCGCCTTTTCAAATTTTACCAATGGTAGTTCCACCCCCAACCCCACCCACCCCCCCCACCAAAAAAACCACCCCCTCTTTTCCTCTTCTGGAGAATAACTTGAACTGTGAATCCTCTATTTCTACAGTACTAGAAAAATGGTTGAGGTTTAGTTGGTTTGGTTGGGCGATTCTTCTTCCTCATTGTGCTCATTTAATATATAATTCACCAGCAGATCCTTAGTCGTAGTGTTTATCTTTTTCCTCACAAATGTCTATTTCTTTCTTTGATTTTTTTTCTTTTCTTGTCAAATAAAACTTTGATACATGTCTACGTACGCTTCCTTGATCTTTATAAGTCACTTCCGTGATGTTACATACTCTCCCATTGGAATATTTGAGGACTTACGTGTCCTACCACTTGAAATGAGTTTTCAAAATCTACTCTGAGACATCATAATACCTACTTTCTCTAGATCATTGAAGGTAATGTTGTTTTCAAAATATACCCCTTTTTTCTATTTTTGAAAAGAGTTTTCCCTTTTTCTACTAAGGAAATTCATCCATGTCTCCTCATGCCTGCCATATCTTTACGACTTATGAACCACTCCGAGGACATTTCTATTCACATTGAAATGTATGAAGGTCTTCATGTCCCTACTGTTTTAAGTGAGTTTTCTTCTTTTCCCTTTTAAGAGGGTAATACCTACTTTGTCTAGAATATAGTCATGATTGTTGTTTCTGTGTAAACACAAGCATCTTCCTGTGGCTTTTTGCTTGCTTTTCTTTCACATGGAAATACACATTTCCTCATAACACCATTGGTCCCAAATTACGTCCTTATTATTGTCATGTAGGCTATGATATTCTTCTTGACCTTAAGGTGCCTATCAGGTATCATAGTATACCAGGTGCTTATTTCCCTCTTGTAAATTTCATGGATGGTATTAAATTCTTCTGCCTTTGTACAATATTCCATTCTGATATTAATTTGTCCAGCACTTTTGCCGTTGTTATGTCTGATCCCCGAAATCTCTGTTGAATAGCTTACATCAAGGAAGAGGAGTTCATTCCTATCTAGTGGGCGAAGAGAAAAACTATTATCTTGTCGTAAGCCTATAGAAACGGGAGACTCAGTCATCACTTTTTGTATCCTTGATTGCAAAAAATCCGTTGTACAAATCCTAGAACTTGAGTATTTTGATCCTTTTCTCTGAAGCCAAGAGCCCAGATAATTCGATAAAAATTGTTGTGATCTCTTTTCAGTATTCAATATCTTCATTAGATGCCTCAAGTAAGTAGATTTTATGGTGTACTCGCATGAATGTGACATCAATTTGTGCATTTACTCTTTCTTATTGTTTCATATCGACTCGTTGCCTTCTAAGCTTCCTACAGTGTTATCACTTATTCATCAATAAAAAGCATACTTTCTTTGTGTTGCCAAGTTGTCCTTTGGTTTTCAGAATGCCAGTATGATAATCTTCATCTTTGATTTGAAGGAAGGTACTCTCAGCATTTGCTCGTAGCATTTGAAAATAATACATTTTGATCCTCTGACTCAAAGCTTTTTGGATCCATCATCATTTTAAACCTGTTTTTTTTTCAGTTTGATTTTTTTTTTTAGGTGATCTCGTTATTGCATTCTGTTAGACTGTTTATTTGCATTGCCTTTTCCATTGTGGTGTTGTCTAATCTCCTCTTGTTTGGTGGACAGTGCAATAGCATTGGGATTCTTGAACTTTTTTGGGTCTGTTTTTGGAGATCTTACCGAATCCATGATCAAACGTGACGCAGGAGTCAAAGACTCAGGTTCCCTTATACCTGGACACGGTAAGTTCCTTTTGCTCTAATTACTTTGCAAAGCTGCTGAATTTTCTTTGCACTTTGGCCCTTGTTCGAGTTGCTAAATTTGCTTACTGCTGATTATTATAAGAACAAACTTAACTTTATTTAGGACAAATTCCATAGTTCATTTTATCTGATTTCTACATTTATTTGGTTGTCGATTTATAATGGTGCCATTTTTTGGTTGCTGCAACCATTGAAGCTTTCACTTGCTAGATTGTGTGTTTTCATTTCTCAAATCTAGTTAGCTCATCTGTTCGAGTATTTCTTATCACTACAATTGCATGCAACTCATCTGAATTTGGATTTGACCAAACTTCTGCGTACCTGCGCTGATAGCGATATAACTAATCATATACCTAGTGCCTGCCGCTTGTTGACAAGCATGAGAAAGTGAAGCTGAAATATCCTTCATGCTATCTCATTTTCCCCGCTGAACTTGCATTATAACTCATGGGCACCTGCAGAAGAACCTTACTCTGTCAAATGCAAAGATTTGATACTTATGATAGTTTTGCCTCGGAAGTTTTCATTGATTCCTCATTTGTTATGAAACGAATTTGTTTCTAAGATGTCTGTAATGTAAGGTTTCCTGGACCTCTTTTTCCACTTCCTCTGCTGCTCATCGAGTATGCATCAGATTGTAGTGTAATTGCAAGGACCCTGTCATTGATGGTATTTTGCGGATTTGGGTTTCGTGGACTATGTCTGTAATCGGAGGAAATGCCTGCAGGTGGAATATTAGACAGAGTAGATAGCTACATATTCACAGGTGCACTCATGTACTCTTTTGTCAAAACCATCCTACCTTTGTATGGAGTTTGACATCAGAAGAATGAGCAATAAAAAGTGGGGATACGCTGCGTAGTTCTCGGGTTGTTGCAAGATGGGACGTCAGGCCACCCAAGCAGGCACCAATTGTTTTTGGCCAAGAAAATGAAGATAGTCCTGTACGTACTCCTTAACTCGAGATGGCAGCTGAGATTTTGAGCCATACTCTGTTTTCAGTGTTTAAGGTATAGTTCAAATGACCATAGATCACTGTTAATCTTCAAGAAGAGCAGTCGTTGGTCAACTCAATGGATGAGAAGCTGCTCCTGAAAAGTTCTTCTTTTCTTTCTTTCCTTGGTTCTTTTGGTGTTGTTAGGTCTTTCTATTGAAATGAATCGGCTGATCAATAATTTCGTTCACAAGGTCAATCATCTCAATTTTTTTGCAAGCCCTATTGCTTGTCATGCTGCTTGGGTTCTTTAGCTGACAGAATCAAGTTTTAGGATATATCTTCATTGTGCTTTTAACTTTGATTTTGCTTGTAGACAGTGGAATTTCAGCCCCCAGTTGGCATGATTCTTGGGAGCCTGACTTTTGACCTAGCTGAAGTTTTATATGTTGTAGTTTGGCTCATTGATCTCTTCAACAATTTTTCCAATGATGGTGTTCTCGTCCAAACGTCTTAATGCCGTTCCATGTTAATGCGGCCGAATATGGCGAAATGATGGATCAAAACCGATTTGTTCAGATCGTTGTCGCGCCATTTAACCATCATGTCTTAACATTTCTATTAGAACTATGTCAGGACTCAAGGTCTCTTTGATTGCGCTAATTTACTTGTCATGGTTGGTAATTGATATTCTCAGTTCGATTTTCAAATTGCTTCCCTTATAAGCTTCCCTACAGCAATAAGTTGTTAAATGTTGAGGCTAACAAGCTTATGAGCTTGCTGGCGCCTAATGTCTTGGTGACAATGATATGGTCCTTCTAGGGTGTCCTCATGGCAGTGAGGACCATCAGTAGGACTGTCATTATTGGTATTTTCATCATCATCACTGTTATTATTGGTATTGAATTTAGGCCTTGAAAATTCTTTTCAAGCGTATTTTTCCACCTCTAATTATTTCATTGGATTAATTTGCTACCCTTGAAGGTTGACCAAGCCAAGCAATCAATCATGGGTTGAAAATGATATATCTATAGAGAGAGAGAGAGAGTCATAGTGAGTAGCAAAGGCCCACTAACGTCCCACCAATCCCATCAATCACAACAAATTTCATACGCCTCTATGATTTCACGTACTATTTTTAATTGGACATTCAAAGACTACCCTCAATCACTCCTAACCGAAAGATGAACTTAACCTAAGTCAAGAAAGGCTCACTAAATTAAATTATTTCTCCTAGGCCGAACAACCTCACAAGGGTACGTCTTGGTGGTGGTCGCAAACCCCTATTATTTTCACGTGGACATGTCCCCTCCGCCTCCTTTGGTGTCCCTTTATAATAAATAAATGAATGAAACTATTTTCGTCATCCGCATCCATGTATGTCAGCTGTGAGATGATGCATGATGATATCACCAATGGAAAAGTTTGCTGCTTAATTACTCTTCTGCTTGCGCTCCTTGTGATCTTCTTATTTGGACATACACTGACATGGTTTATCTTTAATTTATAAGAAGTATTAGTGTTGCTAACCCATCTATTTAGCACTCTTTCCGATTGATTTAGATTTCCACAGCCCACTTGGGTCATGCTGTGCTTGAGAGCAGTCCTTTCTGGGGTGTGTCTAAGCTTTGGAGCTGTCATCAAAAGGGTGGTTCGGTCTGGGCGATGTCGTGACAAATTTGGAAAATAAGTAACGTACATTTTGACATTTAAGACAGGAAAGAAACCCTAAGAACATGTGGACCTACAAAAGCTAAAACAACTGGTTTTTTTTCTTAAGCTGTGCTTTTGTCCTTAGCAGACACACTGGAGATAGTGCAGTTGCGTCCAAAACGGAGGAGGTCATGGTAGATTAAGATGTCTGGCGATTTATTAAAGCCTCTTGCTAGGAACAATGGCCATGAAGAGGTAATGTTCGTTCTCGGACAAGTTAATGTGTCAATCAATCATTAGGGTTTCGGGATCGGTCCGAACTGTCATGGAAATGGGAGGAGAAAAAAGAAAGAGATGACCCACGAAAGAGACGTGTGAAGTAAACGATGGTTGACCTTGAACTGCGAGGAGATATGGATGTTCCAAAAGGGAAGGAGATAAGAGAAAGGGAGGAGAAGAAGGAGATGGGGATGAAAAGAAACCCAAAGACTGCTCTCAATTTTCTTTTTTCTTTGGAGGTTGGCAAGCAAGAAAACCCATTTATACTCAAAAGTTTATTACCACGAAAAATCTCAAATTGATGCACCTGCAATAAATTTACTTTAGACTATTTTTTGACTACCAAAACTCCGAAACCGATACATCTGTAACTAATTTACCATCTGTCGGTGTCCATTTAATTTACTGTTAAATTGCTGAGTTAAATAACACGTGACAGTTAACGGGGTACTAGTTTAAATTTTTTACCCTCCAATTTTTAATAGGGATATTTGTTTGAGGTTTTTGTGGTATTAACTCAATTTAACAGAAATAATGGAGGGTAAGTTTGTTATAAGTGTACCAGTTTGAAATTTTTATAGATCAAGAAATTAATTTGAGGTAAAATCATCACAAGTGTATCAGTTTGAGATTTATTGTGATCAAAAATTAATTTTGGATGAACGTATTATAGATGTACCGATTTGGAGTTTTCGTGGTATTAATCCAATATTCAAAAGTCCCTTAGGTGGAGCCAAATGTAACCAACTATATATGTAGATAGAGAAAGAAAGGGCCCCAAAAAAGGAGAGAGCCTTAAGCATGAAGGGAGGAGGAGAACGAGGTCAATTAGGGTTTGTCTAGTTGTGATGGGAAGGGCCTACCACGAGTGGGGCTTTTGACAAGCCATGAGTGCTTACTTTTCGAAGTGTTCTTTTGTAAAAATCTTTTAGGGGGAAGGCATGAACGATACAACAAGGGGAGGGGGGGAAAAGAAAGAAAGAAAGAAAGAAAGAAAGAAAGAAAGAGAATTGTGTGGGATGCAAAGAACGCGTTGTTTTTAAGCTGACCTAAGAAAGAAATGGAGGGCCAAGAAAAGGATTGAAAGAGAGATGATGCACATAAAAACAATGAAGGAAACTTAAAGAAAGTGTTTTTTCGAGGAGGAGATATGGTGGGCAAGCATCTCCAAAAGTTGTTTTGTTTTTAGAGAGAGAAGCAAAGAATTGTTGTTGTGTCGATGACAAAAACCCTAGCTTTTAGCTTTCCTTTTTATTACTTTTCTTCTCTTGTCCATTTGCCACGGGTGGTCACATGGTTCTTGGCGTTAACCCTAATATTGTTTCGCCATTTTTAGCTACTAGCATGATGTTTCGGTCCGTGGTGACCTAATCCATGTCGAAAGTCCATCATACAACCGGTCTTTATTTCCCCCATAAAACAAAAAGAAAAAAAACAAAAATATTTACATCTTTTTATAGTATTTCGTCTGGTTAATGTGGTATATTGTCCATTTTGCAATGCTAGTGTTTTCGAAATCATATGTGTCCACATGGTGGCCAAGCGTTTGTAACGAGCCTCGTTCTGAAAAAAGTTCCGTGGAAGAATAATTTACGAGCATGACTGCGACTGAAAATGCCATTGGAAGGAGACATTTTGTTTGGGAAGCATTTACGAACGAAGCCATGAAAACGACAGATTTCTTCATTGCTAAGGAATATAATGAATGTATAAATGTAATATTTTTCGCATGCTGGAAAGTTCAGGTAGGCGTGGTCTTGGAAAATCTTCCAGAACCCAAGATTCTCACTTAAACGCAGGCATATGTATTATTAAAGCCACCGAAAGGTATAATTGATGCATGATTTCATCGCACGAGTCCACCGTAGGATTTACCCGCATGTCCTTTAATAATTAGACATTGGAATCGATTCTCAAACGGTCCGTATTTAAATATTTTTGCAATCGTGCCCGTCTTTTGACTAGACGCTTGAAACTGATCAAAACATGATGAATCACAATCCAATGAAAGTGACAAGATCAAACCTTCTTACAAATTCGTTCGTCACATTTGGGAATATCATTTAAATCCACCGCCACCGTAAAGAAACACGATACACGTTCACCATCGAAATAGTCGGATAATTTGTTTTTTTTCCCATCTCGCACTAAAAATCCTGAATTCTAAAACAGTGCGGGACGAAATCTGAAAAGTCGAGAGGTCCGGCCTTTAGGTGCGTTTACAACGAAATTTCCGAAAAAGATAGGAGAATAGTTTCAGTACCTACTCATGAATAAACGAATCGTTTTCGTTACGCAGAATAAAATGGTCTATCGAATTAATCTAAGCTAGGCATGAAAACAAGTCATTTTGGTGCTAAACTCCTTGGAAAACGATGTTATTCCTAATGCGAAACGTCCCTTTTTCGCCAGCGAAGACGAAGAATGCTAAAAATTTTGTTGCACAATGCAAGATTTTGATGGGACTGTCGCACTAAAACTTTGAGTTAGTGACACACCCATACCACATACCACCCCCCATCCTTTCGAACTTCGCAAGACCGACAAAAGCTGGAGAAGTTTTTAACAACGATCTCTCCGCTTCTTCCTGTGGCCAAAAAAAAAGAAGAAGGAATTAACAAACATAAATAGAACATTTTATTAAACTTGCACAACCAAATACATGAGAGGGAAAAAGGAAAAAATATCCGCCTGCACTCGTCAGTGGAGGATCGGAACTTCACTCCACCAGGCAACCCAACCCTCACCGATAGCCACGTCAGGAGCAGCTGCAATTCCCTAATCGAACAACGTGAGTGGCTCCCATTTCACACCTTAGGCAAGGGTGTCATGGACTACTTTCTACCCCAAACAACGGCCCAGACAGACTGTGTGAGGGCGTTACTGCTTGGTTCAGACGTTACTGAGCCCCTGCATAGATTAAATGACAAAAGCAGAACTTACTAACTAGATAAGAAGGCTTCAACATCTAGAAGAAAGTACTACACATAAAAATAATAAAATGTACTCACAATTCTCACTGATACTTTATCATAATATCTATTATTAGAAAGAAAATTTGGGAGGAGTTTGGCCCCTCGGTGCCAAACTAGGTGAACTAATCTGTTCATACAGGGAAATAGGATGCCACGATCCACATCAAAATTTCGTCACTTTAATATGTTGATCACCAGTAGTCTCAAATGTGAGGTAAGCGAGAAACTAAAAGAAGGCCCAGCAACATTTTTTTTGTGCGGGTCGAGAAAAAGGTAGGAGGTATGACGTAAGGGTTTTCAAACCGTAAGCTGTAAGAATTATTATTCGTTGGTAAGAAAAAGGTTATATGACGATGTTTTTGACAACAAAAGTTTTAAAGGGCAGTAGTAGATTTTAAGACATTTCCGAAAAAAATTTCCATTCTTCTTCTTTTCTAGCTGCTTTTCTGTTTGTTTTTTTTTTCTGGTTATTTCACAACCCATGCGAATCGCTTCTGGCGTTGTTGACTTTCACTTTTCTATGGAAGCTACTGTTAACCAAGAGCTAATGTCCATAACAGAAACGCAACAAAAAGGCTTAGAATTCTTTGACTTTGAGGAGCAAAGGGGTGGGATTGGGAGAAGCTGCTTGTTGACCTACACTAAGATCAGTGTAAAGTAGCGACGGTGAGTTGTTCTAAACTATTGATCGCTAATAAAGGGACACGCTATTATTTGCGGGAAACTTAGTAAGGATGGTAGATGGCCCAACCTCTTGAAGAATGCGTGGATGTGGATATATAAGAAAAGTTTGAACGAGAGAAAATGAAATGGTTAAATGCCACAACCGAATTGAACGATATGGTAAAAGGTGTGCTTATCCTAAAGGTTAAGATAACACACTACAAAAAACAAAAAAAAAAAAATACTTCGATAATAATTACGAAGGAAAAAGTTTTAGAAAGTTTTAATTTTTATTTATAGAATCGATCAATCCGCGAACCTAAAGAAGAGTGGGGATAAAACTTATTATACTGATGCGCACGTGACAGCATTGTTGAACCACGGCTGTGTTCCCTGTATTAACGGACAAGATCCCCTAAAAAAAAAATTTGATTTGCGAGTTAGAAATCTAATATTGAATTTTTTGGAAAATTATGCGACGCCACATGATAGAACTATAGGTTCAGAATGCAATATCAAGATTCGGTACTGTGATCACTTTGTTCATGAACTCTTACAGACGAGTCGGTTTGCTCTTCTTTCGTCCCCACGTGCGAATTAAAGTATTTAAACACAAAAATTCCTCTAAAGAAATTATGTCCTTGCCCTCGTTGGTGTTGGTTCGAATCCACTCCACATTCTTAACCGTGATACCTTTCGAGGGCGTGCGGATAGCTTGGACAAATCGTTTTTTCAGACATACACAAAGGAAAGCCAGAGTAGAGTTCACCGGTTTTATATTAATTGTTGCTGACAAGTTGTTTTTTTTGGTTGGGCTCTCAAGCGAGATTCATTGTTGTTTCAAATAGTAGATTAGTAGAAGCTTGTTGGAAATTTAGGTAATGTGCTTTTCGAACGTGTTGTTTTTGTTGTGGCCTTGATTCTTGATTGGAAGATGCGGAAGAGAGTAGGCAGCACCCCAGTTTGTTGTCTAAATTAGATTCGTTGTACTGAGGGTGTTAGATAACGATTGGTCAGAGACAGTTTGTATTGGGTAGTTGAGGATGGGAAATAAATTATCCAAAAATTTTTTTTGGGTGGCAAAAATTTTGTGTCCACAATAAGAGCCCATAAATTTTAGACTTTTTAGTGGACGATGCTAAAAAATAATTTTTGAAGGTCACTAAGTTGTGTTAGGGGATAAATAAACCAGTTTTTAATTGTGGTGTCGACTTGAGTTCCCTAAAATTCGTTTGGCAATTGCCAAGTGAGTCATTCGGAGTGAATTTGGTTGATCAGAAATGGTTATTTAACTAGAATCCAAAACCATCTTTGCGTTGGCCAAAGAATTGAGGTACCAGCGTCATGATAATTGTTTAAATAATATCCCCCCCCTTAATTTTTTGAAATTAATTAATTTATATTTTTGTAATGAATTATGGCTAGGCGGAGCATATAACCGTGTCGACTCATTTGTTTGTTTCACCATCGTCTCGACCAGCGCCAGGCAAGCGAGGCCATCATCTCGGTTCCCATGACCAAAATCGCACAAGGTTGTGCAGGAAGGGTCGTCACACCACCTCAACCAACCTCATCATCAAGAGTCTCAGTTAGCGAGGACCACCGAACACCCCTTTGTGCCACTCACCTCTCAAGTCTAAACCTAGCAGAAAGAATGTCTCTGTTTGGTTCATGGGGGAGACCAAAGTTGCGATAATGCCTCATACAGAAGCCAAAGTGAGTACAGCAGACGAACTAAGTAACAATACGTCACGTGAAGGACCCTTAGGACTCGATAGGATTTGAAAGCAAAAACCAAACAAAAAGAAAACAAAAAAAAAATATAAAATAAAATAAATTCAAAAATTATTGTATTATTAAAAAAAAATTTTGTCCGGCCCTCGGTTGCCAACGAGTGGGTCGAATTGTCCTTAAATTAGGATGTTCAAATCTATTCCTGGCAACTCATTTTTTGTCAAACATTCAATACAATTATGTTCATTATACTTTTCGCGTTACTAATTTTTACACAATATGTGGAGCTCTCAAATTCAGCAAAAACATGGATGAAAGGTTAGGAACTCAATATGTCTCAGCGTACTATAAAAAAGAGGTCATTCATGATGGATTGCTAGTTGAGCAAAAGTTTGTCCTAAGTTGTCTAATTAGAGTAGATAAGAATTTCCGAAAAAATTTTCTCAATTCTTCTTATTTTCTAGTTGTTGGATTATTCCGTCCGTTCGAACATGTATTTAACACAATGATTTTCCCAC
>JAGVVM010005404.1:0-33778 GCA_019149425.1 Psidium friedrichsthalianum | reverse complement strand
TTGTCCGCCGGTTGGTGCGGGAATCGTAGGATGGGGCGTCGCCGCCAAGATGGACGGCGCAGGGGCGAGTCCCGAGGGTAGCTTCGAGATGGGCGCGTGGGGCGAGGGTTTCTGGCTCACGCCCACTGGTTGCCAGATAGATCCTCCCAGAGGAGGGACGGTCTGGTAGGGAGGCCTTGGAGCTTCTCCCTTGTCACTGTTTCTAAGCACGTTGCTGTCGCCATCGCCGTCGGTCCTTTGGAAATGATTTCGCTTTTTGCACCTTTTTTTTTGTTTCTTCTTTAATTTTATTTGTTTTTCGACCAAAAAATTATTATTCCATATTTTCTTGTTAATTACTCCAAGGGAAAAGGGACATAAATTTAACCTCTTTTTTTTTTTGGTAAGGCAATATATGTAATTCCCAACCAAGTCAAGATTTACAAGACGAAACGCGACAACGAAGGATAAGGCCAGGTCGTACATAAACTTTGAACTTTTATTAAGGGGAAACGAAGAATAGGATAGCTTATTTTAAGATACACCGAGAATTATTTATACCGTCAGTACTAAATTTTATTATATAGATATCAATTCAATTGTACGCTTTTCCGATCCTTGCTAATGCAGTTCCTAATCTTGCCTAGAATTTCCGATGTAGGCCTTTCGACTTGGATATTGGCGGGAAACCAGAACACGACGATCCATAAGTGACTCTTCTAAAGGTAGCCCACGTCGCGTAAAGCAATAGACGGTCGGCGGGGCGATTTTTCAGCGGCTTCCCACGTCGTCGCGATCTACAGAAGCGTAGGTCGGAAGAGATACGTTCAAAATTATGAAGCCTGACTTATACTGTCCATGGGTTGACCGCATAGGTGTGATCATCTTGAAATGCATTTTTAAGAAATTCTTTATAATTACGACGCTAATCAGTTTTTACGTGGCTAGTATACTGATAAAACATTCGCTTTGCTTTATATATTAGTGGAATGTCGGCATCAGCGGTTAACGTAATTAACTTCCTATATCATCATCCCGGTCCGAACCCCAAAGATAACCAATTGCTCTGGACATTTTGCTTCCTTGCTTTATATATAGCTGTTATGAATTTGAAGGGTAAAAAAAAATTGAACTACCTCGTACTACCACATGACAGCACGATTTTAGGGAAAATTTTTCAAAAAAAAATATCCTAAAATCATTGTCCAACGGTTAAGTTTCGGTATTAAACTTTTTAGTATTGTCAATTTAGTTGTAAACATCTGATGATTTTACCAACGTAATCTTTTTTGGCTATTTTTCAATAGGAAGACGCTAAGTGAGACTCCTGACATCTTTGTGTGACATGTTTAAAAACGCTGATGTTTACAACTTTTTTGTGATTTTTTTTAAATTGAATTTGATTGATTTTCCACTTTTTGTATTTTTTTTCTTTCCCTTTTTTTCTTCTTAACACAAAACTAATGCATAAGGACACCTCAAATGTCAATATTTGTATAGGGGTTCCGTTTGGTGCCATATTTTTTTTGTATCACTTAAGTGCCAATCAGCGGAAAACATCACTCAATGCAAGTACGATAGAATTCCAACGACCTCACCGAAAGTTGGCATCTTACATAATCATTTTTTTAAACAAAAATACACTTAATGATCCAAAAATAATCACTTTGAGTGCCACATCGAGAAAAACGTCATTTTATACCACGATGAGAAATTTTTGGCAAATTTCGCCAAATGGTACTTATAATTAATCACTTTTTCAAAAAAAATTGACACTAATGATAAAAAAAAATCCCTTCATGCAAATTCGGAGAAAAAAATAATCATTTTATTGATAACCAGCGATGAAAATTTCAGCGACCTTACCGAGTTAGCAGTAAATAATTATTTTTTCAAAAAAAAATTGACACTTAAATGATCTTACAAAAATATTGACATCAAAATAAGCGCCGTACATAAATATTGATACTTGAAGTGTTCTTTTGCTCAAAATCAATAGGGGGCTCCTAGCCACTAGGTGAGGACCAGCATTCTCGGCCGACGCCTTGGAAGGGCTACAAGCCCTTACTGGCCACGAGCAAAGGGTGGCAATCCTTGCTAGATCTAGGCAAGGGCTTGTGAGCCTTTGCCTAGCCCTCACAAGCCACAACTAAGGCTTGCGCACCCCTGCCATAAAACTAAGAAGAAAATAAAAAAATGAAACATAAAAAAATAAAAATAGAAAATTAGTAAAAAATTAAAAATACAAAATTTGTCCCCGTCACCGACCGTTAGTGCAGGTAGGAAGATCGATGTCCACATTAATGAATTTTTAGCCAAAATAACTACATTCTAATCGTTGAAAGTTTTAGAACCAAATTGACACATTGGCAATTTAAGACCGATCAACTATCGTACAACAGATTTAGAGCTTTTTAAGCAATTATCCCGATGTTTTAAATGCAGTTGCACTAAAGATAAGCTTTTAAAGTAGTTCGAATATAACCGAAGGGCAGGCTTATCTAGTTTAGCACAATCTAAATGTGTCAGTTAATCGTAATTACTGACTTGGGACAAACAATTGTGTTAGCATTGCCAAAAAGGAAAAATTTTCACTGGCTCGTCATTTAGGTCACCATGTGTGACATTCAAATTTTTTAGAATATGAAATAATAAATTAGTTTTTTTAAAAAAAATCAATTTTTGGATGCAAATATTTAAGTCATCGAATCACTAGTCCGAATTTTAATTCCGTTTACAGTCGCAACCGTATAATTGTTTCTGTTTTGGCACCGAATCTAACCCTAGCCGAATCTTTCTCGCATATTTCCAAGATACTTTCATTTGTTTGTGGCAAAAATCACCATGTCCCAATTTATCAAATTACTCTTTGCCCATCGCCTTCATGCACAAAGGACTAGAAATTTGAATTTGGATTTGACTTTTTTTTTTGTTATCATTTTCCTTTTTCCCTTCCCTATGTTTTGGGCCGAATAGGCGTTTCCCTCTCTTCTCTCTTGTCCTTTTCGATGGATAACCTCCGAAAAATATTGGGTGGGTCAGAACCAATGGCCTTAACCATCAAAAGAGGGGGGGGGGGGGGGGGGGAAAAAGGGGGGGGGGGAAGGGGGAGGGTAAGGGGGGGGAACCGACATGTCGCTTTCCCTATCCCTTCCCCCCCTTTCTCCTCCTCTGCCCGCTTTTCTCTCGTGGCTCCTTTTGTCTCATTGTGTTTGTTCTCCCTTTATTTAAGAACATATGGGCCAGGATGCACGGCACGTGTTGGTCCGGGCCACACCCACGTGGCGTTTTCTCCGTACCCCCACCTCCAACAACTCACCCTCTCCTCTCCCTCTTGTTTCCTCCGCTTTGTAATTTTCCTTTCTTTTTCTTCTTTGCCCTAAGCCGAACTATCCCCGGCCATGTCACATCCCTTCTTCTTTTTTGACTTTTCTTTCCTCCTTTTGGCTGCTCACCCGAGGACCTCCCTTCCCCACCTCTACAGTGCGACATCTTCTTCTTTTGCTTCGAACAACCGCTACTCTGCCACTCTGCTCTAGCCGCCATGAACACAGGTGCAGCTTCGTCTGTTGCCACTGTTCTAGTCGCTGCCTGCAACACCGCGCCGTCTCCCTGGCGAGCCTCCAACCACTCGCTGCTGCTTTCCTCTTTCTTCTCTACATCCTAGCCTAAGCTTTTTCCCTCGCCTAGCCACTCGCGTCGTCGTTTTTCCCCGCCTTCATCAGGCTCTCGCCCCATCGGTCGTCCCCGCCGTTCACGGTCACCGGAACCGCTGTTGCTGCCGTCATCATTGCCATTGCATGACGCGTGAAGGGGCCGCAAGCCCAAGCTATTGGTGGTCGTCGTGGTTACGTCGCGTCGTCGTGCATCGTTCAAGGGGGCCTGTTCCCCGCCACTTGTGTCAGCTTGTCGGTCGTCGGGGACAATTTGTGGGTGTGATTTAGGCTCCTAATTTTTCGGGGGAATTATTAATTAAACTTAAAGTTATTTTAGATAAATTAGCATCGATTTAGTTAATAACCGCGATCGTTAAGTTTAGTAACTCTGATTGGTTAAAGGGTCGTGTTAGATATAATTAACTGGCTCGACTTATGTTGCGATCGATTATTTTTTGAGGCTGATCGAGATTATTAAATTTAATTAATTTATTTGGACTTATTAAAGTTTAATATTATTTCTAGATTGATAAAAAATTTAATTATTATTTTTGGGCCGATTAAATTTAATAAATTATTTTTGGTAATTATTTTTTATTTATTACATTGGATGAATCTTATTAATTAACTTTTTGTTAATTGTTGTGGTGCTTTAATTAACCGTACCTAAATCATTATTATTATTAAACTATCAATTATTTACGATTTAATTTTGTCGATTAATTTTATTAAATTACTGTTAAGAATCTTGGTTAATTTTCTAATTCACTATTATTTATTATTTATCTACTTGTTATTAATTGTTTGTTTGGGTGATTATTGATTCAATTATGTATACGTCCGTAAGTATATTTGCGATTGTTGCCTTATTCAATGCAAAGTCTGTAGAATAATTGTGCATAATCTTGTGACCGCATACGAAGTCAAAATTTCGTATTTTAGCATACAAAAAAAAAACAGGCTTGAAGCCAAGTTTTGAGCACGACCGTGTGATCATTTTAATTAAATTCAAAGATAATAATTGGCGTGGTTATCTGGCAATGCTGTATGCCATATATTAGTTTAGCGTTGCTCGGGGGCGGGGGGGGGGGGGAGGTGTCGTGAGGACGAACGCCTAATAAATTCGCGCCGTATCGATTGGAACCACGAAGCGGACTTATTTGGAAGTATATTAGTCTATTCGTCAAACTGATTGAATGCTGGGGTCACAACTTTATGATCGACCGAGAGTCCCTTACAGGAAATGCCTGATATATATATAATAGGTATAGTTAGATATATGTTGGTGTCGTGTGTGGTTGTGTGTGTGTGTGTGTGTGTGTGTGTGTGTGCCGTGGTCGGTCGGGGGAATGCACACGGGTATTGGTTGCCTTCACGACAGGCGGGCGAAGCTCTGGTTATGCCGAAAAAGCGCAATGTGTTTTAGTATAACTGGGCACAAACTTTCTAGTGTGTCCGAGCCTAAGTGTCCGTTAAACTAAACTCGCATGTTGTATAATATCTAGAGTTTGGTATGGTGTGTTTGCTACTGCATTGATTTGGGTGGTAATTTAATTACCACACTAAATTGTTGGTAGCCGTGGTGGACTAAGACGAGGCAAATTGCATGTGATTGACAGTTGGATTACTTTTGTGTTGTCATGCCTACTTAGGTTGTTTGAGTGAATAATGCTCTATATTGACGTAGGCATTGACTCATAGAGATAAATTTATATCTCACCCGTCGTTGATACCCAAATATTTTTTAGGGCCGTAATATGGAATTATGTCATTGAGGTGTTGAGATGCTCATGGAACCAATTAATTCCGAGGCTCTATTTTTGTTGAAGGTTTTTTGGTGAAGCATCATTACCCTACTATACTTAATATCTTTTTCATTGGTCTTAGAAGCAGTCTCAAGAGTAGTCTTTGTAAGCTGTCTTTTATGAACTTTTCCAACGTAACAATATTATATTAATGAAGATGGTCCTTTTTGCAAATTAATGGCTTCAGATTGATGATCTTCCTAATTTTCTACATGCTTCCTTTATTGTATTATTGTCTAAGAGTTTTACATTGTTCCGCGTGCGCCTAATTATAAGCTAAAATAAATGGGTGCATAGATGTGCCTAGGGACAACCACTCTTTTTAAGATCCGAGATGTCTCGCCATGTCTCAGAGAACAATGCCGATGCTGTCATTCGACGTAGCTAAACACAGTTGAGTCGAATGCATATTCCATTTCATTTGTATTGCTCCCCGTATGTGGAAGATTGTTCGTGGAAGTAGTGATATGACATCTTTTTTACAAAATACACAATAGAGAGAACACATAAAATTTGATATGGATAATGATTTTGGAAAATGAAGTGGATACATGTCCTGAAGAAGGCTGCAAATTTGTTATCTGTTTTTTTAAAGGTTGGGCCTTTTCCAAGTGGAATGGCCTAGTGCCTTTTTCCCCGTGGAATGGCCTAGTGTAACGAAGCTAGGAACCTTATAATGAGGCCCAAAAACCATGTCAACCCTTTTTTTTTTTTGGTCAGAAGAACCATGTCACTTGAGTTACTTCTGTTTTAGGCCCCCTTTAATTCTATCCCTATTGCCTGTTCAACCGCACTAAGATAGGACACAACGGTATACACAACCGTCCAATATTTCATCTAAATATGCCTTCTTAAGATATGAAATTTGTTTTTGTGCTTATAAGTAATTTTTCTCTGTGGTTTTTATTTTAAGAATAATGTCTCGCATGCGGAAAAGTTTTCGGTAACGTGTTGCATGAACTAAAATACATCCGGAATATCGGATCTACAGGCTTACTTCCTACTTATATGCGAAGTAGTGAAGTACATATGAATGTCCCCAAAAAAGAATAAGGCAAGATTTGTAAGGTTCATAAGTGAGAATATAATAATATTATGGTTAAATGCGGCGGGTAAAAATGCGGAGGAGTAATCGCATATATCTGTTTAAATTTGGAAGTAGTAATAAAATTAATGGACCAAATAAAAAATCGATTTACCAGAGATGATAGTTTTTTTTGAAAAACTAAATAACTGAAGGGTTTTGGCGGTCTTTAACGTGGCAAGTCACTAACCAATTTTAAATTAAACATATATCCTTTTTTGCCCTCGTCATTCTTCAGCTAGTTATGATTTCCATCATGAGCTTTTATCAAAAGTCCAAGTTCCTTACCTCTCATCTGCGCCACCGGCCAAAAGGATTCAATTTCAAGTGCTAGGGATTTCGAAATTTGTTGTTTGAAATTGCCCAAAAGAGAAAAAATTCAAAAACATATATAAATATTAAAAGAAATTTCACATCTTTTATGGAAAAAAAAAAAGAAAGATGTGAAAACCTGATAAAATTGACTGGATGGCATGGAGCAAGTGGAGGTTGGTCTAACCAGTCTCGATGTCTCGTGCTATGTAAAATGGTTGCCATTCACGTCAGTAATTTTTTATTAAAATTACCGAAAGGACTAAAATGGAAATTGTCTAGAGGTTTAAAATCCAGTTAACATAATTATAAACGTTTATGATTAAATTGATCAGAATACAATAAATTTAAAAAATTTTGGACGATTTTTCAATTTCCTTTTAATTGTTCTACGTGGCATTGAACTGTCCTTTTATTTATGGGAAACGGCAGTACTTTGGTGCCGCCCAACTAACCCCCACCGTCACCCCGTGGAAAGCGCCGCGCCCGCCATCAATACTCATGTACCATGTACTTTTCATTTTCGCCTAAACGGCCATGTGACGATTCATGTTCCATACCTCATAAATAGAAGCACACCTTTTCCCTTCGGACACTGTCTTTCGAATAATGCTGCCCACGAAACGCGATACCCGTTACCACAATCAAAAGTCACGAATATGCTACGTAGGATGATGAATTTAGGACGATGATTTTCACTTTGGAATCGAAAATCTTAGTTTAGAGATTGGTTTTTACAAAATGCGAATCGTGAACTACTTGCTTGTTCTATCGATTCACTCGAGAATCGAACCATCGATTTAGCTCGGTTCCCGATTGATCCGGTACGATCCTACCGACACACAACATCAATTAAAAAGAAAATGGAAGCAATCACTTTTTCTCCCTCTTGTTCTCTTGTGCCCTATCAGTATAAAGGGTTTGCGAGTTGATAGAAGGTCGCAGTTCATGATGGCAAAAGGGAGGTGCAATAAAGAGGGAGAACTCGAACGCTAGCTCGCTTGCTCTCTTTCTCTCATTTTCCTTTATATTCACTCGTGCATTTCTCTATATATTCTGCACCGTGAACTGCCGACCTCGAAATGTACACAAGGCTATATTTATAGAGCTTTTGCTAGGTTTAAATTTCATCCCTTTACAAAATAGTCTCCATTTTCATATATGTGCAATACAATCCCTAGGAAAAAGATCATATTCAATTAGGTCCATATTTGGATGAATTGTGGTAAGCACTACTATGTGGGCCTGATCGAATTATGGCTCCTCTGCCCATTTGAACTTAAGGCCTTTAAACATTACGAGTTAATATACTATGAATTGATAAAATGAACTGAGGGAGCTTTTTTTTTTTTTTGACAGATGGGTCTAGATTGGGCTTTGAGGTTCCCTCGAAAACGTGAACTGAACCAATATCCGTTGATTTCAAAAATCGGACCGGTTACCCATCAGTTCCATCCAAAATCAACCAGTCAGGTATGGTCCGGTCCGTTTGGTTTGAGTGGATCATGATTTTTTTGCTTACCCCTAATGCTACCTCTACCATAAAACAAGGTCATGGGGCACATTAGGGCGATAACCCATTTACCATAGCAAAGTATCGGATCACGGACATGCTACATCTAGCACAAAAATGGCTCGGGGCACATTAGGAAACCTTGCCTAATGAGCAATTAATTTAAAAAGCACGAGCTTTTCCATGTCCATTATCGAGAGAATTACACGGTGCCCCCGGGCATCATTACCGTGGTAACAATGTCTTTTTTTGGTTGGCAGATCAATTTATTTAATTAAACTATCATGGCATTCCACATTACTGCCAAAGCACTTCATAGCAACCTCAAGGGAACGAAGCACAATAGGGAATTAAAAGTGCATAAATAGGACAGAGGGGAGAGAGAGAGAGGGAGTGATGTGATTGATTGTCAACAAGGGAGTCTACAGCAAGCACATGGTTTCTCACATGGCTTGGTTGATGTATGGTCATTAATCCAAACAATCGCAAAAGCCCCAGCTTGGCATTTGGAGTAGATGAGGCCTAATCCACAAACCATGTGAGAAGAGACTAAAATAAAAAATAATAAAAAAAAAACACAAATGGGATAATCCCAAGAATAATTTGGTATTTTTGAGTGCCAAGATGACTTTGGTGATGAACCCATTTGCATGCACATTGTGTGGTCCTAGTCGATTTGCATGTGCCCCAATTTGGATGGGTGGGGAACATGGGGTCGCCCACCATGACATTTGATGTATGCAAGTTCTTAAGCACAAGCCTAAGAAGTTTGATAGAGGTTCACGCTACATTGGAGAATGACCCAATTCATGTCATCCTCGATCTCATCCCTTTTTATGTGGGGGGTGTTCATATACATGGTAAGTGATTACAACCAATTCTGGCAAAAAGTAATTTCTTTTTAATCTTTATTTTCATTTTTTTTCACTTTTCTATTGGAAATTGATTATGTAACATTCATTAGGCCGCTGTTTTTCTAACAGTCCGTCTTTTGCCAAAAAAAATTAATTGAAAATTATTATAGGGCCCATTCTTTTAAAAATCTGTGACTCACGATATATTATTATTCTCAAGTCACCCAAATATTGTTTTGCTAGCAAAGTCCTTGCATGCACATTTTTAAGTGATTTTTTCCCCATTTTTATGTCCACTCATATGATTCTTACTTGTCCATCAAGTGCATCAACAATAGATTTTCCTTAATTAATCAAAAAAATAGAAAAAAAAAACTCTTGAGAAGCCACTTTGCATTTTTGAGGTAGTTTGGCTGAGCTGTGATTAGTGAGTTAGGGATCAAAATTAATACATTTAGGTAACAATAGTACACATAAAAAAGAATTATAAATTCACATGGGTGATGAGAGAATTCATGAGCAATAGTGACATTTTTAGCTGTACTGCCTAATTAGACTCTTTTGAAAATGGTAACTAACTTTTTTTTTTTTTTTCATAACAACTAACTTTTTTCGGTAGTGGTTCAATCACACGTGTTTGAAGTCAACTCTTGCTAGGCATAGGAACCTAACAAACTATCTTCACAATTTCTCACAATTTCTTGATCGATTTTTCAATGTCCGACTCGAGCTCTACCCAGATAGGAAACCAAATCTCCATTACAGCCAACTCAAGTTCAACAAGCTTGAATGATTTCTTACATAAATAAACTATACAATCCGAAGGATTTCCTAGGCCTTATTAAATAGCATGAAGCTTAAAATCGGGTGAATCTATCTCGAGTAATTACAAAGTCGAGTTCGAGCTCTTCACGAGCGGCTCCATTCGATATCGCTTCGAACCCTTATTTATGACGATTGTCGAGAATGCATTAAGGGGCCGCAATCGTAGAAAATGGCGATACATACAAAAAAAAAAAAACAAGTTAGCAAGCATCAAATCTTTTGAAAATCGATGCAATGTTCGTCGCGATTCATATTACGTGGACATCGCAATCGACATGTTACGCGCAAAAAGCGATCCTTACAAAGCCTTTCTGGATCTATGCCCTGCCCATCGCATCCGATGTTGACCTGAAACGGTGAAGTGGGAATTGAAATGGGAGAGGTTGACGGCGGTTATGGAGGTTAATGGGGTGGTTAAGGGCGTTAGGGTCACTGACTCTGTTACCCATACCACCAAATAAAAAGAAATTACACAATTTTATTCTAATTGTTAAAAATGAAAAAAGAAAACAAAATCCCAATTTTTTTTTTCCTGTGGAACAAAATACCCAATTCGTCCACTAAAAAAAGGAATTTTTATTCACGAGTATTCTTAGGAGCATCCTACTTATGATTAATGATTCGTTAAATATGACTCTTATATCAAGATATAATTTATGATTTTTACATTTTTAAAGTCGGATATAATATAATACTCGGCTTCTGTTCATGATCTTATTTTATAATTATAATTATAATAATAATTATTATTATTATTATTCACAACTTGTGATTTTCTTGACTGGATATACCGAGTTGAGTTAACCACGTGGTGACGGAGGAATACTTACCCTTGCTCGGATAGAAGGCGAAGCATCTTCCATAAGCGTAATTTGAGTTAGGAACAATTTTAAAAACTTTCTTTTTGGAGCAGTGAGGTTTTTTTTTTTTGGGGGGGAAAAAGTATTATAAAAAACGACCTTTTAGTTGCATCTGTCCGAGTCCACTCATTCCTCCTCTTCCTTCATTAACTTCTTTCTCCTCTGCATCTTCACTACACTGAGAGACGGAGCTGAGCGAAAATGGTCACGCCATGTCGGAGCTTGTGTCGCCTGAGTGCGTTGGTTCTCGTCTTTCTGGTCGTCGGAGCAATGTCCAGATCGGGGAACCGCGACTCGTCTCGATCCAAGTACTTCTTCTTCTTCTTCTTCTTCTTTCTTCTTCTTCTACATTCCTGCATAAGCATGTAAAAACAGGCATCTCATCTGCACTCTGGCAGTTGATTTCCTCCCAGAGATATTGGCGTCGTTCATCTGCGTCGCATTCGTTTTCATGGACGAGGGAAGCTTCGAAAAACCGGCGAAAAAAGCCCGGCTTTTCTCGATTCCTAGACCCTTCTTCCGGGAGAACAATGCCTGCTCTATCTTAACACGCAGAGAGTTCCGTTCTGACGCGACAACGGTCATACGATCCGGAATTGCTGGAAAGAGAAATCCCCAACACGTTTTGATCAAGAACCCAAGATTGACACGACTTGACCAAAACAATTTATATTGCATTAAAGGATTTCTAACCGGTATTACTGTACTTTTTCAAGAAAAAGTTACTTTTTTGAGCAATCGGGCGTGCACATTCACTGCTCGATCAACCCCATTAATGGCTCTCGGGCGAGCTTCAACAGGCATTGTCTTCGTTTTACTACTCTCTTTACTTATTTTCTTTCTCTGGACCACCTGAGATTCTTCTTCTTCTTCTTCTTCTTCCTTTTACTCTCCCCCTTTAGTAGAAGCGAGCGAGCCACGAAAATGACTTGCATTGCATTGTGCTTTAATGGCAGAGCCTAACTCCCAACGATTCCTCAATCAGTGCAACTCGAAATCCGGAACATCTAATCTTTTTTTTTTTCCTCAATTTCTAAATTGCAGGAACGTCGAGACTGGATCACTTCAGAGCTCAAGCTCGAACTACTCATCCATGGTGCGGTCAAGGTAACGCATCGTACTGCTCAACCAGGCTTTAGGAAACTTCCCCAATCTAGACACTGATTCGCAGTTTCGATGACTCGATAATACCATTAATACGAGAAATTAATCTTTTGATTTCCACCTCGAGGCTTAGATAAGTTTGTTCAGCTCAAATCCTCGTGCTGTTCGAACTCTCCTTCTTGCCATCCAGTACAAAACATAGGTTCACCGACAAAATAGGAGCTTGATTTTCAAGATCTGTTCCTTTTTCATACTACATTTGAAAAATTTCTTACTTTGACGTTTTGTCCTTGTAAGCAACCAAAACGGGGAACGTAAGTGCAAAACAGAGTACGTTATTCCAGTAGTTGTTTGATGAACATGGACATCAACTAGCAATTCTCATATTCTAGATTCGCCATTTCCGGACTTGCTTTTCGCAGCTCTAAAAGCGGCAGAGGCTGGTCACCTGAACGAGCAAGCGGTTGATGACCCAGAGAGGTCGCTTCCCATGGTCGACATGTGAGTTTCATTCGGTTCTCTCACAATCTTTCGTCGATATCGTATGTTCCGACACTTAAAATCGCTCAAGTTTTTCGCGGGGACCATCGAGGCGATACCAGACAGTCAAATGCCATGTGAGAGTTTTGGCACCGAAGTTTTCTATGGTATTCTTTGTTCATATGTGACAATACAGACAATTTAGGCAATGTGTTTTCCGAAAGGACCATCGAAAGCGCCCAGTTTGTTTCTGCTGAGATTACAGAATGAAGCCAGAGTTTCTTCAATTCATTAGGCCGATCAAGCCGAAAACCCGATTTGTTTTCGCAAAGGGAAGAATTTTCTGTTGCTTGTTTTCTGTCGGTGATTTGCGCCGAAAATAGCGAAATTGTAAATGCAGATCTGTGAAAGGGTGATCCACATTGATGGATAAGAAGCTGGGAGTGAAATTGATTGATTGGAGTAATTGGTAATTGGAAAGGAGCTGACTTGGTTAAGTTTTGACAGGATCAACAGGAACAGCACAGAAAGGAGGAACTTGGGCTTCTTCTCTTGCGGGGCTGGCAATCCAATCGACGACTGCTGGCGCTGCCGACCCGAAGTGGGACCTCAACCGCAAGCGCCTCGCCGACTGTGGCATCGGTTTCGGGAGGAATGCCATCGGCGGCCGCGACGGGCGATTCTACGTGGTGACTGACCCTGGCGACGACGACCCGGTCCAACCCGAGGCCTGGCACCCTGAGGCATGCCGTTATCCAGGAAGAGCCCCTGTGGATCGTGTTCAAGCGTGACATGGTGATACAATTGAAGCAGGAGCTGATCATGAACAGCTTCAAGACCATCGACGGGCGCGGGTCTAACGTCCACATCGCGAACGGGGCGTGCATCACGATCCAGTTCATCACCAATGTGATCATCCACGGCCTTCACATCCACGACTGCAAGCCCACCGCAATGCCATGGTCAGGATCTCGCCGAGCCACTACGTTGGCGGACAATGTCCGACGGTGACGCTGTATCCATTTTCGGGTCAAGCCACATCTGGGTCGACCACAACTCTCTCTCCAGTTGCGCGGATGGGCCTTGTTGATGCGGTGAATGGGCTCGACTGCGATTACCATTTCTAACAATTATTTCACCATCACAACGAGGTGCGTCGAGTTGTTTATCATCTCACCTTCGGGTTAACGATCGACACATTCTTCATACGAATGGCGAGCTTATAAACGGATTCTTGTTCTCATGGATGAAGGTGATGCTGCTCGGACATAGCGATTCCTACACGAGAGACAAGTCGATGCAGTGACCATCGCTTACACCATTTCGCGAAGGACTGACCAGAGAATGCCAAGGTAAAAGATCAATACAACCTTTGGTGACCAAGGCCTTGCGTTCCGTTAATCTTTTTCTCCGTTTTTTTCTTCGACGGCATCCATTACGAGCAGAGCGATTTCGATTTCGACATAAGATTTGAATGATCTCCAATGTGCAGGTGTAGACATGGCTACTTCCATGTGGTGAACAATGACTACAACTCACTGGGAAATGTACGCCATCGGCGGAAGTGCCGACCCCACCATCAACAGCCAGGGCAACCGATACCTGCCCCGGCAAACCCCTTCGCGAAGGAGGTACAATATCTACCTGCTTGCTAGTCGAGAGGCCAATTTAACATGCATTAATGAACATAGATCAAGCCGGCCTTGTCGTAATTCCTTTTTGTCTTAGTGTAACAACGTTTAGGTAGTCCATAGAGCTAGCGATTGTAGGACCTTGATCTTCGAAATGCCTTTCACTAGCTAGTGCGGTGCAGTCGCTTTGAAAGCCGCTGCAAATCGAGACGAAACTTAGGCGATAAGCGAGTTGTAATGCCATGTCATGCAGGTGACCAAGAGGGTGGATACTGCTGCGAGCCAGTGGAGGAGCTGGAACTGGAGGTCGGAGGGAGATCTCCTGCTGAAACGGCGCCTATTTCACTCCGTCAGGGGCGGGGCATCGGGCAGCTACGCCCGAGCCTCAAGCCTCGGGGCCAAGTCTTCCTCCATGATCGGGTCCATAACCTCCGGCGCCGGCGCTCTCCCCTGCCGCCCTGGCCGCGCTTGCTAGCCTCAAAGGGGCACTTTTCCAGTTCTTGGTATATATAATCATACGCCTAACGGTGCAAGCACAGAACACGCCCGTTGTCTATACATGAAAAGATACCGAAAAAGAGTTCACATTCGTTTCGAATGTTATCAGACTGAGTGTAACATTCAAACCTAGTCGGTCGCTGTCGCCGTTGCCGTCAACCACAACCTCAACCTTGGCCCGCTTCAACCAGAAGGGAAAGCGAGCGCCACATTTGGAGCCGGTGAGGAAGCGGGTCGACCCGTTGGTGTGCACGTGCCATGTTCGCTCTATCCCCTCCCTCGGTCATGACCATCAGATACTAAAATTTTCTTACAGTGAGTGTGCTCAAGAGTTCTGTAGCGTCCGTCGTTCATAAGTACGATCATAGTATAGCAAAATGCAAGTGTGAGTTCTAGCCTTGTAAGACAATGTCATTTATAGGTAACTGCCGCAATTAGCAAGCAAGCTATACTACTTCAGCTATCTTTCTTTATGCCCATCAAATCTACAATCCCGAGAATTTGTCCCAGGTCGTACAAGAAATCCTAGAACTTATATCATGATGTAGTAAAGTTAGAAAATTTTCATAAGTTTAGCGCCGATTATCCTCGAGATAATATGCAACGACCGAGAATGAAAATGAATGAGATACTCGATTACGATAATATTATACGAATTTCGGGATTTACTTACACGGTTAGAAACTTTTAAAGATCCAAGCGCCACTTCAAGTATGAATCACGAAAATTCGAGGGCACGTGCGCCTATCCTAAATCCTACAAATCTCGAGCTCTGGATTTATGGAACTTTAGGGTAGAAAGGAAACGATGTCGCTTAAGCTTAATTGTGAGTTATGTCAATAGTCTACGTCAAACTTTAAATTGGCTCGAAAGGCTTATGAAGCGCAAAGAGAAATAAAGCGTCTTTTATTTATTTTGATTTTTTGGGTCCCAAAGCCACGTGCAAAGAAAGCTGTCCTTCGTTTGGCTATTATGCAAGAAATGCAAAAGAGGGGCATGACTTCACTTCACCAACTCGGGACCAAAATAGGGCAAAATGAACTGTCTGAGCATTTGAAGGCTAGCATGGCTGATTGCAGGGGAAAATGCCAAAAATTCATAAATATATTATATTTGCACCAATTTAGTTCTAAGTGTTTTAATTTGGCCAATTAATCCTAAAATTTTTGAAAATTTGTAATTTAGTCACTTCGTTCAATTTTGGCCGGAAATCGTTGATATGGACGTCGGCCATCTTGCAAGGCATGGCCGGCTCTAACATAGACAACTTTTATAATTTCAAAAAAAAATTATGAATTTTGTTATTTTTTTTTCTCTTTTTTCCTTTTTTCTATGAAGCACGGACAACCCTTGCCAGTCACAGGCGAGGGCCAAACAACCCTCGCCCAAAACCTAGTGAGGGTCGTGAAGCCCTCTTTGTGGCCCTCGACTAGTGGCCGGCAAAGGGTTGGCCAAGCTTCGTAGAAAAAAAAAGAAAAATAAAAAAAATGGAAATATATAAAAACAAATTATAAGAATCTTTGTGTTAGTGTCGGCCACCCTATATGACATTGCTTATCCATGTCAGTAATTTCTAGCCAAAATTGGCTAAGTGATTGAATTTGCAAATCATAAAAAGATTTCGGATAAATTGGTCAAATTAAAAGGTTTAGGATTAACTGACATAAATTTAATATGCTTAAGACTTTTTAAAATTCTCCTGCTGATTGCACGATTCTAGTTCTCTCACACTTCGTGCTGTTGTGCACCACGAGGATGATCGATCCGCCTAATAGATCTAGAGGACGTACACGTTCGTTAAAAAAAAGAAATAATTTATTTTTATGGATGGCATTTCAGTCCAAAATAATCCAACGATCCACCAATATAGTCATTTTCGACCAACTTTTGGCCAAAATATTTTCGACACGGACTTCGACCGTCCTACATGGCACGGTCCGTTGCTAGCATGGGCAATTATCTACCATTTTCAAAATTTTAAGAAAAGGTCTTTGCCATTCTAAGCCGAACGTTATGAGATGGACAGTGCTCCATACCATGGTCATTGGGATTGAATGTGGCACATCAATATGAACAAGGAGGAGGAGATTCGTAAGGGCAAAAGCCTAGTTGCGTGGAGATGTTGATGCCACATGGCCATGCATGTGACCATGTGGCCTACATGGCATGTGAGGGGTTTCCGTTCCTGCATGACATGGACCCCATTTCCCCCCTACCACACATATGCAAAGTTGGTGGGGGGGGGGTCGATGTGGACCTCACAGCTTCGGGACTTTTTGAGAGCTTTCTAGACCCAGCATCATGCATCATGCATTTATGATGGCATGTTGCATGGGGCAACATCTTGTATGGAATCATTTCGTGTGTTAATTTTCCCAATTACCCATGAACTAATTAAGTTATTTAGCAATTACCCAAATGGATGTATATGTCTTCTGCCCCTCAATACTAAGGAGATAATGTTTTGGGGTGATGGCTCGCGCCGTGTCGCGTTATCTTCCATTATGACGGGAATTTCACTTACTTACAGAAGGCTAGTGTTCGAATCACGCCGTTTCTAACTTGTCCATGCCGTAACTCGCCGACTTTAGATTTCGTCCTAGCGATTTTGTCACATAAGAAATTGCAGCCTCTACCTATTTTGCGCTCTCGATGTTTGCCACGACAGAATTGAAACACTCCATGGAAATTAACAAGTCTAGGCAGTCAGTTGGGAATTTTTAAGTAATTTTATTTTACAAAAATTGTGCATAATGAAATTGCGATAAAATGCATTTGGTCACGACGCTTTGCAATGGAGATTGAGCCCTCGAGGAACCATTGGGGGGCCCCTCCACGCTCCCATTCAATAAATACCTTCCTATCCAATTCAACGAGCACATGCACGGAGAGTTATCAAAAGAGTTATAAATTTATTGCATTATGCTAATTTAATTTTAAAATTTTCAATTGTCCAATTCAGTCATAAATATCTTCACATTTTGCCAATTGAGTCAATTCGGCTAATTTTGGCACAACATCAATGACATTAATGCCGACTGTTCTATGTGGTACCATTGGCGCTGACGTAAACATTTCCAATAATGTTTTTATAATTTTTTTTGAACTTTTTAAATAATTCTTCCTTTTTTTATGTTTTTTTCTCTATTCTTTCTTTGTCCCCTAAACTTAGGGTTGACCAATGTGGCCAACGCTAGGGGGAAAAAGAAAAGAAAAAGTGCAGACAAAAAAAAGAAAAAATAAAATCAAAATCAAAATATTATCATAAATTGTGCACGTTAGCGCTGGCCGTGCCATATAAGACGGCCAGCGTCCACTTAATAATTCCTAGTTAGAATTTACGGATGAACTCAATTGGCAAAATTTAAAAAAGGTTTGGAATTAAATTGGCATAATTGAAATGTTTATGACTGTTGACACTGATGGAAGAGGTTTAGGACTTTTTGGGTAATTTGCCCCCACTATTTAAGCATAGTAAGTTCACGAAGCTGCGGAAAATAACCAATATATATCCAGAGGAGCCAAAGACAAGGGTTCAAGTATTGAGTGTGATTTTACCTCGACAAAAAAGTGGCTTGCATTATTAGGTTTGGCACTGAAGATTGCTGAAGAATACGAATCTCAATTGGACCAAAGACAGAAACAGCTTGTCGGCAACTTCTTGCCGACATCTTTCTCTTTTCCTTCTCTTAATCAATTCAATTTCGTCCTTGTTCCTCGCAAGATTTTGCTTAAGAACCAATAGTTGTCAAAACGGTACAAAAGGAGGAATAAGTTGGTACTTGAGAGTAGGGTGATTAGTTCCCAAATTCACCCGCTCCAATCCCATCCTGGAATCGGGAATTGGGTCAAGGAGATCGGTTCTTGAGCGGTTCAATCATTGGACCAATGGCAATTTTTGTTTGTTTGTGATTTGTCGTTAAATTTGAAAGTCATACTAAGTATCGTAAGCATCTTAGGTTAGATTTGCATTTAAGACCATATATATATCCCCTAGAATCAGGAACCGGACCGACCCTAACTGGTTTTAATTTTATGGAACTGGGAACCAGACCAAACTGGCCGGTTTGGTCCTGTCCGAGCGGCAGTCAATTATGCTCAGCCCTACTTGAGAGGACACAGTTCATGATCTATGTTTCCATACGACAGGAAAAGGAAAAAGAAGAAAGAAGAAGAGTACAGTCCTATTTGCAAATCTTTCTAGGTTCCCAAGTTATATGATTCGTATACAAATTGGGTTCGCAAGGAATGTTCTCACCATCAAAACTGAGCATGAAGACGTCGAGGTCCATGCAATCAAACCCTGATTGGCGCAGGAATGCTTTGTGGCTCCTGTATTGATAGAAATAAGATTGTTCTCAAAACAGCAATCAGCCATGCATGCTCTCAACCTTTTGCTCTTGAGTAAGGCGATATCAAATACATTTCCAGAGAGAAATTCAAAATGACCCCGAAATAGAACAATACTTCATGTTGTTCATGTATTGCAGATAATGCAGTCCACCACAACAGCATGAATATAAACTTTTTATGCTCATAAATTCGTAACTTCATATGAATGATGCTTCAGGGTTTTGTCAAACATCTCCAAACAGTGCGGCAACATAAGATGCTTGCCATGCAAGAAACTGAGCAATGTTGCATAATTTGTTCAATCGCAGATATAATCAATCTCTTCTAGACCCCATTGAAAGATGATGTCTATGAAAGCCTAGCTTGCTGATTTTCTTCACCTAACAAAGCTGCAGGAAAAGCAACACTAGCAATTGATCCCGGCATCTTCTCTGGCATTTTTGTTCTTTCTCCTCCTTCATCACCACTTGAGCATCCACTGTAGAGAAATTATTGCACAGTACTGATATTGCTAGTACGGAGTGACGATGTCCAAGATATAGCCATTACAGAATTATGAAAAGCTTACTCTTATGGGTCGGACTGAAAAATGTAACCAGCCTCGGCGAAATGGGATTTTACTTGTGCGAGAGCCTTGTAACGGTGAGAGATCTTATTCTTCTCTTCCTTGGGCATCTCTGCATACCTATAACAAACAGAAACAACATACTAAAGTACAGTAACATAATATGACTGTTAACATAGACAAAACTGCAGAAATCGAAGAGGACTTGGACATAAAACTTACGTTTGCTCGTAGTTGTCTGGTTGGAAGATCGGATCCCATCCAAAATCAGTAGGTCCCCTTGCAGGTACTATCTTCCCCTGGGATGGCCACAAAAGTCAGATATCACTGCAATCAACCAATCCACAACTAAAATTTCTTCCTACTGAATGGAGAAGACAAAAGACAGCAATCAATGCCTATGAAAACATCCATTGTAATTGATCAACAAAACAAATCGATTAGGAATGGATATCATAAAAAATCGCGAGCTCATTCTTCTCATTCAAAGAGCACTTCTCAACATTATTCTGACAAAGGATTATAGAGAATGTAGAATTTTTATCAGCAACTTTGCAATCCCAGGTTTACCTTGCCAAAACTAAGGATGTCACTCGAATAAACCTAAAATTGGACTTAATCTCATCACGGAATCCTTTCAGTCACCAAAAAAAAGGGAAGTCACAAACTGTTATAGTAGAATAACTAACTTCTCCATATTCTGTCAAGTAGCTAAGATAAGAGGACTAAAGGCACGGGACAAAAGGAAATCTAAAGTATGATGGTGTCTTCTACAAGAGCAACTCACTGGAGTCTTTCCAAGAAAAGTGATTGGTTCAGCATCGGGTCCTTTCATGAAAGAAAATGCGCACAAAGCATAAGCTGATTTATCCTCATATGCCATCAACAAATTGTTGAGACCTATAGTAGTGAGGCAAAGAGCGCATAAAATAAACGTATGAGCACTTCCGAGAGAACAGGGGCAAAATAATTCAGAAAGGAGCAAAGGAAAAAAGATACCTTCATGACCAAGCTTCTGCAGAAACCACTTGCTGCGCAATTTTTATAATAAATTACATATCATCAAAGAAAGAAAGTAAGATAATTTAGAAGCCCAATCAAAGAACAATTAAGTATAACCCATATATATGTTGCATAGATTAAAGCATTAAAAATCTGGTATTTAATGGCATCGGATATCATACGAAAATAGCTAAGTGTCCAAGTAAAACTTTAGAAAATTCTCTGTCTGGAAGAGCTCAGAAAATAAAATATAATAAATAAGTGCCTGGATGGGGGAGCTTCACCAAGATAGACAAAATTGAGGGAGGCAGGCAAGGCCATCTTAGGTCTGATTGAAGCATCAAATTAATGACTTGAAAATTGATTGAAACATTTTTGTTGTCTGGTGAAGATTTATCCATTTGTAGAGCATCTCATGCAACAAGACGAGGCCTATCAGCAGCGACTGGTTGATTTACTTTCAAACATTGACAATCCAATTATTGGAAAAAATTCGCATCTTCAATCCGTTTACCGTTGAAACAAGAACAGGATAACTCCAAAATTTAATTATTTTTCAGAGAACAAAGTCAGCAACCTATGAGAGGAATAAAAAAATTTCACTTAATCAGCCATTCATATAACCTGCCTGACTAGAAAGGAAGGAGAAAGGAGCTAAAAGAATAACAAACAACTTTTCTCAGCTAGATTTATCAGAGAAGTGGCACTCGGCGGTAGGAGAAAGAGTAGTAGCATATAAAAATGTCTGGATCGAATGTGCGCAGATAAGGAGAAAGAAGGAAGTGAACATCTAAAATCGACACTCTTCATGGTAACCCTACTCAATGCATCCAGGGCCAATTACAATTCCAATTGAGGTTGAGAGTACGAACAGCATCTTACACTGCATCACTTCCAACTTGTCTATGTACTTAGTAGAATAACTAACAGCATCCCCGGTATGTTTAGCAGAAGCAACCCTAGTATGTCGGAGTAAGACTACAGACAACTCCTTTTCTTCTTCTGACAAGTTAGCTGGCCAGAAGAAGCTAGTATACATGTGTGAAGATGAAGGGAAGAAAGAAGTGAAAATCTAGAAACCACGCTTTAATGCTAAAGGTGCATGAGAGGCCAATCACAATTTCAATTAAGGGCAGAAGTGCACGTAGCTTCTTAGACCCCCATACCAGAAGTGACAATTCCTCTAAGTGCATGGTAGTAGTTAGTACACCACATAGAATCTGAGTGGCTTAAGCATCCTATACTTGAGAATTCAAGTGCACTGATTGAGGTTGGATCCAGGCTAGCAGAGTTGAGGGTTCAAAATTAGCCCATGATGTTGGGGGGCATATAGGCCATCTCCTCAGATGTCAAGAATTTAAATTATCCTCCCACATGGATCAGTGAATACGGAAGGGAAAGGCATCATTGAGAGAGAAACACTCAAGCTCATCAGTCATGCTAGTTGTGAAGACTAAAGAAATTACGCAGCAGTCCTGTATCAGTACTTATAGTCTATACACCAGCCAACAAATAAACTTAAGCATCTCTTTGACCTCGCTTCAGGAATTTGTCGATATATTTTTTATGCTCATGCCTTAGCTTTGGGTAGAACTCGATCATAGCATTCCTGTCTAATCTAATTCAAAATTTTGGGCACAAGGCCTTATAAATATTATCCAAAGGAGCTATGAAAAAGGTGAACAAAGTTCAATCATTCAAAGGAGCCCCAGCGTTTTCACTTCCCTCTCTCTTCTTAGGAATGTTGCTGCAGACTGCCTGAGCTATAGACAAATAGATGCCTGGAAATGAAGGCCAGATTTTCTACATCCATCATCATGAGTTAGGACAACTATGCGAGTGCAAACTGCAAAGTTCTTTACAAGCGTAGTACAAGGTTTTACCATCATCACACTTGTATAAACTACAAAGGCAAAGGATGTTCATCAAACATCATTTACAACTCATAATAGGCATTAGGACATCAATGTTATTTTCTTCAACTCTCAACCAATGCACTCGCGACCTTTCGATGCACTCCTCCTGATTTATCAGTGTATCTCGAGAATTCTGACTTGTTCTTCTTTGATTATACTCAGGTTTATAGTTTCCAGTGATCCTGACCATTTGATATGAAGTCGTTTCAAACTCTGACATGAACATTACTTAGAGGAAAACCTTGGAACCTAGAGACAACTACAGCCAACCATGTCGCTCTTTCACTCTAGTTTGTCACTTGGGAGCTTTTGGCATGAAGAAGTCAGAATACACCTTTATGTTAAAAAATTGACATTTGCTAAAAGATAAAATATCCCTCAGTCCTCACACAACCGTTGCCCACACCAACTGAGTCCCAGAGCCAGAACAAAAAAAGATTTCTGAGAGAAGTTGCCTAAATTTGAGGGCAAGGATACTAATTTGATGGTTGTTTATACACCGATTGAGTATCCATATGTTATGTCCTCGGCCCTTAAATACTCTAGAAGGGGTTATTACTTTCCTTGTAGGATAGAAAGTTATGGAGGTGAAAAAATTAACAGGTCAATGTTGGACAGAATTCTTTCAGATGATAGCAGAAACTGCTTTTGAAACTCATTCTGACAGCATAAGACTGAGACTCAATTGATGCTTGATGGATAATATGAAGTGCATGACCTCACATAACCAATCATATAGGCCACCATCTTTTCACTCCTCTCTAAATATGACCCTCTTTCAGGACCTGTTTGGGTATTGTCCTCCGTAGAACAACCATTGATAGACTGACAACAGGAAATTCTGGTTCAGAGAGAGAAACTGGCTAAAGCTCCCGAATGGTTAAAATTTTGCGCAGATGTTGAGATAGTTCAGACTGGTCTCGGGAAGGGAGTAGAATGTATCCATATCTGCAGCCCTTCAGCCAGTTCTCAATGTCTGTCAGAAGGTCAAGGTAGCTTCAAACTTTCAATTTCTCTGTGTCTCTTTCTGATCTGATTGATTGCTTCAGCCTTACAATAGTTTGCTTCTCCATCAATTGATATGTACACTACTTTGCAGAAATGACTACTGCGGTAGCAATTATTGACAATGATGCCCTAATTGGATATGAAATCAAGTATAAATCTATCATACCAAGTATCTCAATGTAACAAAGTGAAAATTTGATCCTACAATAAACTGATCAGTAGTATGACCCCTCAACTTGTTCCGATGCCCTACTCAAGATAACTAACTCCAAAACAGTCCATAGTTACATAGTCATTGACTTAAAATTGAGGGGGAAAAAAGCACCAGACAGGTGCTGATTTACAGACATAATGCACCATCACCGCTATTCTCAGATTATTCAAGATATTTAAAAATTTAATTCTTCATTGCTAATTAAAAAAGGAATCGATAGAGCAAAAAAAAAAGAAAAAGAAAAATCAAACAGAGCACCAAAACAACCAGATACTTAGAAAAGAACAGGAATCAGAAACAAGATCTCACATAGCAAAGCCACAGCAAAGAAAGCGACTTACATATAAGGCCCTGCGCATAAATTCGAAAGCAAATCAATCAGGACAATCTGTCATTCGTGAGTTACCCACCAAGGCATCAAGCACTCAAAAAAAAAAAATTGAGACGTACCCGGAAGACCCTTTAGGGCATTGAAGCAGAGCCAAGTATCTTCAACCAGCACAGGTCCATTGACCTTCCAATCCAAAGAGACAGCTAAGTCCACTGGGCAAATACGCGAAAGCATGTCACAGAAACAAAAAAATGAGAAAAGAAAAAGTACCTCGATCGCAGCCAATCGAGCCTTCTCTCTGGATATGTCTTCAGGCTCTCCTTGCAATTCAGGCACTTAGAACGAGAAAACAAAAACACCCAGTTAGAGATTTTAAGAGCAAAGCGAGTAATAGAAGATCAGCAAGAGAGAGAGAGTATACGGTCGAGCTTGAGCGACTGAAATGGGATGGATTGACCCAAGATGGAGCGGACTTCTTCGAGCTTCTTGGCGTTACCGGTCACGAAGGTCACCGGCCGCGACAGCACCAGACCAGAGGCTTTCACGGCCGTCATGTTTTCCCGCCTAGTTTTCTCGCCGCGAGAAATTCTCGAGGTCGTGGAGGGTTGGTTCTAGGGACGATCGAATTGGCTTAAGAATGTGAAATGCCTTCCACTTCCGCACTTTTTGTAATACTCGAAACAATTGAAACAATTGCTCCAACCATGTTTAATCGAATCCTGAACTTTAAAATAGTTGGATGTAAAGATTCTAAACTCGTGGAGGAGCTAAAAAACCCAATTCGATCTTCTCGCGTCAATAAGTGCAACACTAGTTTCGTTTTTTATTTGTAACAGATGAAGTTATGTCTGAAAAATCTTATGAAGTAGTTAAAAATATATGATTATGTAAAATTTAAGCACAATAAAGACTTGAAAGATGAGGATGGGAGTTGAGCTGGGAGAGTGAGTATTACTCTATGCCTTTTAGTCATCAAAAGACATTTAGCCTATGCTATGAGATTCTTGGAACTCATGAACTTTCTAATCCATAGGATTCATAAAGTGGCAAGTTGAGAGCATATTAACGGAACCAACTTATCGTGTTAAACTAACAGCCAAATTCTAAGCTTCTAATAATGTCAGACTTTGAGGAAGAGGGAGAATCTTCAATGTCATTTGATCTTTATCGTGAGAATTTTCGATCCATGAGAGTGACGACTTTACAAGGCTGTGCATAAGATGGTAAATTACTCCCGGAAAAAAATAATAGTTAGCATTTGTTAGGCGTGAAAATCTTGATAACATTTTGTAATTCCTTTGTGATTGATTGATCATTTCACGAAAAAGTTGTAATTGTGAGCTAATGAGTGCAATTGAGGCTTATAGTGTTTGAACAACTTGAGTGCAGTTATATTCTCCGTTATAGCGTTTGATTTATTATGAAAACTCGAGCTGTTTTGCCGGGGTCGCCTCGCCTAAATCATGTAAATCCGACATTTGATTAATTTCCCATTTTGTTTATCATTGTATTCGATCATTCATTTTGAAACATTATACATTGACCGATTAGCTCCCTAAAATGTAAACCAACATTCAAATGATTCTCGCATATGGCCTCTTTGCAATATCCACGCATCTCCATAAAATAAAATGTTTATTTGAAGGGTTCAATCAAATTTGAAAATGAGGATTAAAACGTGCATAAAATCATGCGACTTTAATAGGTTTAAGATAGGGCCGCATTAGAACCACATCTTAGGAATAATGCAACTCAAATAGAAAGAACTATTTCAAGTTATTTATTTATTTATTTACATAACATATTATATCGATATTCACTAATCATAGTGATGTAAATAAACAGAGAAGGAAACAAGAGTTCAGCTAAAGCAGCAACAGTATTGGTAAAGTGGCTCAAGACATCTCCCTCCTTTATATCCCCAAAGTCGGCAAGACGCGTCGCAAGCGGGCAGATCTTCACATTTCCCCTGGCAGATGTTTTTTGCACCCCCCACATACCAAAAAGAAAAAAAGGAAAGAAAAGAAAAATTATTATGATTCTATTTAAGAAAACATTTGATAGGATAAAATTACGAGCGCATATAATTGGATCCTAAATAAGAAATAGAAAGAGTCTTTGTATTTCATTTTCATTCTCATTTCCAAAGCTATTTCCATTCACTTAAAAACCCGTAGTTTGGGAAAATTGTCGTAAAAATTCTAAACTCATTGCGCTCTTGCCAATTTAGTCCTAGATCTTTTAACTTTGTTTATTAAATCCTAAGCCGATTTCACGTTTTAGCGATTGTTCACGTCAGCGCCGGCAGTGTCATGTAGGACGATCGACATCTATGTTAATGATTTCTGACCAAAATTGATCGGATGGACTCAATTGATAAAACTTGAAAAGATTCATGACTCAAATGGCAAAATTAAAAGATTTAGGACTAAATCAACAACAGTATAATAAGTTTATGACCTTTTGAACAATTTTTACATTAGATTTACATAAGGAAAGAGTGGATGAGCTTAATGTTAGAGTTGGTGAATATTTTCGAGGATCCTTGTTTTTCACATCGGGCACGCTCACATGAACTTAGGGAAATCGAAGTATGAACCAGCGATATGAGATCATTGCACACAAAATATGGGAGTTCGGGGGTAGCGCCCCCCACACGGGATCCCACTGCCCGGTCAACGAGTAGGGGTTCCGCTCTCCCGTAAGCGAACAGTTACCCCGCTCGTCGTTGAGGGGGCGAGGACAACGCCCCCGAAATAACATCGGGTTTAGGCTTGTGTTTAAGCATGCCCCTTTGTTGTGGGATCAAAGGACTTTCAAATAGACTAGGGTTTTAGGTCTATTATTTTTAAGTCTTATTATGAAAAATCATTGTAACGAGCGGAAAGATATAGTGAAAACCCTTTGCAGGACGTAACTCTATTCTGGGGTGAATCTGGGTAATTTCGTGTGTCATTAATTTTCTATTTTCTGTGTGATTGCATTGATATTCGGTTTCGAACAAAACCCATCACTTCGAAGATGCTGAATTACGTCATTGTGGAAACCACAAGAATAGTCGTGAAAATTACCGAAAGAGAAGAGAATGGCCAGTAAAATGGCATGGAAAACTGGAATCATAGTAGTCTTGATGACAAGTCTAGAAGCCACCTTCTTCAGCGTGCACGCCTTCAGGTGGAAGCTGCATCACGCATGTTTTTTATGTGGAGGCAAAGGCTCGAAGGAGTATTAATTATTGCTATTTACTATCGAATTGGATTGATGAATGAAGCATTCATGACATTGAAATATACGTAGTGATTGCCCAAATCGGTTTCCCATATCTTTTTCATAAATGATGCGTTGAATGGTGTAGATGCAATCGAGTTGGTATTTAAATATCAACGTTCTGTCTGTTCGTAAAAAATGTGATATTTTTAGATAATATTTTTTAGAAAGTCATTTTTCAACGTTTAGCTAACTCTCGAAAATAAACACTAGAAAAATATTTTCAGTCAATTATTAAGGAAAATCCCATTTGATTTTTTTGCGTTGTCCTTTTGTCGGCAATTGCTAATGCGGTACGGCAGACGCCAACGTGGATAATTTATTTTTTAAAATCATTTATTGAATTTTTTTTTATTTCTGAATACCTAAATAATTTTAAATATGTTTTCCTCTTTTTCTTTTTTTCTCTTTTCTTTCTTCTTCTATCCTTCGGTGAGCTCATCCCTCGCATGTGGCCGGTTGCTAGCCATCGCCGTGGCCAACAACCGGGCATAGGAAGAAAGAAAATAAAAAAAATTACAAATACAAATAATGACGATAATTAGAATATAATTAAAAAGAAAAGAAAGGTGAAGAATGTTGGGAGTAAAGATGGGAAAAATGATTTTTGCTTTTCTTAACTAGTTTATTTTTTGTGAACAAAAAGGATGGAAAATACAGAAAAATTTTCACTGAAAGTTACGTTTCGCAGAATAAATGGGCCAAAGCAAAAGCCGGTCACATCGCTTTACAAACCTAATGCATGCTGGGCCTCTCGTCTCGCTAGCGTCCCGTGGACCAAGCAATGTTGATATAAAATCAGATAATCAAGTCATCAGTCGTTCGCTCATCGAACGAATAGGTAGGGTGAAGGACTTCTGCTGGACAAGGGGGCTTGGTGCCCCGGTAAATCTCAACAATTGACCCACACGAATATTTTTATATTAAGAATCTACATTCATCTAATGCTTAAAATTTTAGTATTGGTGGCGGGGTCTCACGATCAAATCTTTCCATGACCCTATCCTCTTTAGCGACATATTTTACGGGAAAATTGTCAAAAAAGTCCTAAACCTTTCGCGCTTTTGCTAATTTAGTTCTAAACCTTTTAAGTTTGTTGATTCGATCCTATTGCCCGGGAAATTGCTAATGTGGACACTAGTCGCCCTACGTGGTACCACTGGTATTGACGTGGATAATTTTTAATTATTTTTTTTAGATTTTTTTTTAAATTAATCTTTTTCTTTTCTTTTTTTTTGGTTTTTGTGTTCAGAGGTTGGCGGAGGTTGCCGGCCCCCATCAACTCTCGCCTAGGGGCCGAGGATGCCATAAAGCTAGATTAAAAAAATGAAAAGAATAGCAAATAAAAAATTATTAAAAATTATCCACATTAGCGTCGGTGGTATCACGTACGATAATCAACATCCATAGCAGTAATTTTCGGCAGTCGGACTAAATTGGCAAAAGGTGAGAAGGTTTAACACTGAACTGGCAAACTTAAAAGGTTTAAGATTGAATCGGCAAAAATGCAAAAGATTTAGGGTCTTTTTTTTTTTTTTTGACAATTTTCCCCGTATTTTACCTTTCTTTCTTCCCCAGCCACAACGAACTATAAACTATGCACATATGTTTGGTCGGGTGTGCTTTGTTCAGCATTGAGTGAATTCAATGTCATTTTCCCAAAAACCCTCGACTCAAGGTCCATTTGATCAAAGCAAATGCTGTTTGGTTAAGTAATATTTGATATACTATTTGAGCTTGGTGCCGTTTGAGTAAATTCAATGTCATTTGTCCAAAGATCTTTGACTCAAGATACATTTGCTCAAAGCAAATACTTTTTCGTTAATTGTTATTTTCTTTTCCCGAAAAAAGAAGAAGATGAAGAAGAAGAAAAAGCAGGGGAGAAGTGTCAAAAAAGTCATAAATCTATTATATTGGTGCAATTAAGTCCTAAACTTTTTTTTGTGCCGATTTAATCCTAAACCTTTCGCATTAGTGCCAATTCAGTCATAAACTTTTTTTTTGTGCCAATTTAGCCCTAAACTTTTTGCATTGGTGCCAGTTCAGTCTTCAATTGGTACAAATACAAAAGGACTGAACTAGCACTAATGTAAAAAGTTTAGGAATGAATTAGTACAAATGCAAAGATTTAGAACTGAATTGGTACTAAAAAAAATTTTAAGATTGAATTGACATCAATGCAATAGGTTTAGGACCTTTTTTTTTACACTTTTCCCGGAAAAACAGAGAACACCCGATCGTGGAAGCAAAGAAACTTCAAGATCTCCAAGAACCTTGCTTCAAAGAAACAATGGCCCTGCGTTAAGTTGCCTTCTAATCGTATTTTTCAAATCCTTAACTTAATAAATACGGGTGGAGATCTTGACGATACTCCATCGTGTTTGCTTCAGATTTGTTTCATGCGTTCTCCCTACTCGCGACAAACGAAGGCTGTGGCGGTTGGGTTGGAATCAACTCTACAATACGAAGGAGAGGATCCAGTTTTGAAGCAAATCTGAAGCAAAATAGAGAATGGAGGTCTCCAAGATATCTCTTGCCGAACCAAACGTCGGAGAATCTAGATCGGAAGCAAATCCACCGCCGGCTACGATCGAACGTCAATGACGCCAGGTGAGGCGACACAGAGGGTCGTGTGACATCAGGCGAGGCAGAACCAGACCCAAACGCGCGAAACCCAGACAGTTGGTGACTCTCAGCGATCGTCGTTCGGCTCGCGAGAAGAAGATGAACAATGAGTTTGATGGCAAAGCTAGAATATGCAAATATTAGAGAGCAAAGTTGGAAGAACATTTTTATTAAAATTTCAAACCGGCGTTCCGAAATGCCGAAAGCTCAACCCAGGATTGAAGAGTAATTAATGCGTTTTAACAATTTAATCTGATACAGAATCCGATGTTTTCGACCGCCTGGAATTTGTACACCAGTGGGAGAGAGAGAGAGAGAGAGAGAGAGAGGGGGGGGGGGGGGTTGGCGGTCTCTCCTCTGCATGGCATGCACGTCCCTCTACATTGACATGGAACAGCGAGACCGCAGCTCCCATAAATGGGTCTCTTCTTTTCACAGGCTTCAACCAACTCTCTGCCATCTTCATTCAAACCCTCCAGCTCTGCAGTTTCATCGTCATTTACTCAAATACCTTCAATACCCTCAACCGGACGCCCCCCACCGTCTCACTCTCTCTCGCTCTCTATAAATAACCCACACTTTCACGCAATGGAACAAACAGGAACACTCGATCTTTGAGAGAGAGAGAGAGAGAGATGGCGAGGTGGATGTTTGCGTTTCTGGTGTTTGCTCTCGTGGCAACGACGCAAGCAAGTGCGCGTAAGGTTCCAAGCGACGCTGGTCCGAACGACGATGCGTCGGTGCATGCTACTGCATGTGAAAAGCCGAGCGGTGAGGTTGCCAAGGAGCAGACGGTCACAGTGCAGGCCAGCGCGCCGGAAACGGCCTCTGCAGCAGAGGCGCCGGGTGGTGGTGTGGGCGACAAGAAGAACTTCATTGCCTACGGCGGCATCGGTGGGTTTTCAGGAGTTGGTGGGTACGCTGGGTTGGGCGGCATCATGCCGACATTAGGTGGCGTCGGCGGGATCGGCAAGTTTGGTGGGATCGGAGGAGCCGCAGGAATTGGCGGCGTTGGCGGGCTTGTGCCCCTTGGGGTGTGGGTGGTGTGGGCGGTGTCGGAGGGGGGACGGCGGTTTAGGAGGCGTCGGAGGAGGGGTGGGCGGTTTAGGCGGCGTCGGAGGCGGGGTTGGCGGTTTAGGCGGCGTCGGAGGCGGGGCTGACGGGGCCGGCGGGCTAGGTGGTGGGACCGGGGAGTTGGTGGATTGGGGGGTCTCCCAGGCGTTAGTCCTTGATTAAGATCAAGCATTCCTCGGTGTATTTCACATTTAAGCTTCCTGAAACCTAAGTTTAGTGTTGTGGTCTTTGAATGTGGGTCATTGTCAAATAAAGAGTTTAGGATTAATTGTGAGGTTAAGGTCGTTGATTAGGAGCACGAAGGACATTGTGTTCCTTATTCGGGGTTGCAAGTGAAGTCTTTGTTTTTTTTTTTTTTTAACCGTCAATCATTTTGGGTTGATGCATGTGTCATTGTACTTCGGTATATCAACGCACGCATTTTGTTGCACTGATCTTTTCTTCTTCTTTTTTTGGTCGAATGTTGCACTGATCTTTAACGGGACTGTTTTGGAAGTTTTTGTCAGCAAAATATTTGTAAACTATCCACTTGATCTAGAACTTAAAACAAAGAGGTGATTTCTAATATTAACAGATATTCTAAACACTGCCCTCACGTGTAGATTCGCATCTAGCCTAAATTCGAAGGCTGTAGGGCGAGAACTAATCAGAAATTGGCAGATAAAATAAGTAGAGCGGATAAATAAGGATAATTCTAAATAAGAGCATGAACTATCCTCATTTTTTTCAAATAGAAGCTCAAAATGAACTTTGTTTCAAATAAAGCTTAAAGTACCATTTTCATTTCAAAAAAGGGCTTACCATCAAAAAGAAAAAAGAAAAGAAAGAAAGGAAAATTATTTAAAAAGACAAAAATGAACCTGCTTATGCCATTTTATTAGGATTTGGCGCACAATCACAATGAAGCAAACGTAAAGGCAAGAAAGGAAAAATAAGATGTGAGATTTTAAAAAAATATTTAAAAAGACAAAAATGAACCTGGCTTATGCCATTTTATTAGGATTTGGGCGTACAATCACAATGAAGTAAGAATGTAACGGCAAGAAAGGAAAACAAGTTATTGAGGTTTTATCCTAGTTAACCTTTAACTAAGGCACGTCTAGTAAAAGATTTCACTATAATTGCTTCAGTACAAAAATCTCATTACATAACTCAATTATAAGCGAAAAATAATATATATATATGTGATATATAGATATATATAAGTAAAATATATATAGCAATACAATAACCTTTCATGGTGTCTAAACCCAAATTATCAATTAAAAAATATAGACTTAAATTATAAAAGCACTTTAGGCGGTCAGGGGTGTTGTCGCCCCCAACCCTCGCTAGATAGCCCCCGCGAACTCCCTGCTAGCTCACCGAGGAGTAGGAACCCCGTAGCTTTCATATTGATGGGAGTATGAACCCATCACCCCAACACTTCGTCATAAAAATAAAAGATTCTTTATACTCTTATTGTGAAATAACGTTCACTTTAAGTCCTTATTTCATCAAAAATGAGAATACTTTAGGCTCTTATTTGAGATTTTCTGCAAGAGAAGAATTTGGGTGTAAGACACACCCCGTAACACTTCTTTGGTACTTTTTTAAAGGTTGTTTCCTCAATAATTGGAACATAAAGGAGAGACTTTCTAATTATCAAACAGGGTTCCACCCCATTTTTTTTTTTAAATAAAACAGGGCAGTGTTTAAACACGGGAAGTGTCACATTTACTAGGATTTTTGCGCACGAAATCTTCGTTGTGCGTGTCTGCAACCTGAATTGAAAGCTTTTAAAAGTATATATTTTAATTATCTATGTATAAGATGTTTTTCCTTTATTAGAACACAACTTAGGAGCATAAACTCTACAACCCCTCTCAATTTTCGGTCCACCTCCCTGTTTTACAAGTTGAGAGTTGTTAAGGGTAATATGCTATAAACATATTTATTTTGACCTATTTTGATTATTGAGTCGTATTTTTAATGAACAATATTTTATCTAAGACTTCATTTGTTTTGCAAAAAATAATACTTCGACGGTTTTTTTTTAAATGAATATGATCGCTTACATGTTTAAAGATGAATTAATCAATAGTAATTTCATCATACACTAAAATAAGTTAGATATAATTTGTTTGTCCAGATATGAAAATAATTTTTTATTTGGCGTGATTATTTCAAATCATACATACGAGCGATCATTTCTAAAAAAATTATTTTCAATTATTTATTTTTTTGGCAAAAAAACATAGCTAAATTTCATGTTTGAACAGCCACTACTTTGACCCAAAAAAAAAAAAAAAAGACTAGCCACTAACAATTTCGACCCAAAGAAACACTAGTACCAAAACCACCTTGGGCAAACAAAAATAGAATCTTAAATATTGTATATCTTAAATATATCCCAGAAAATTAAAACAGCTACTGGATAAATTATCTGAAACTTCCTTTTTGGCAGGCCCACCATCTGTAAGAAAGGTCTCGAGCGGTAGAGAATATTACGTCCTTCAAGCATTAAGGCATACAGAAACAAAATTTAATGGTGCTTAAAAATGAATGGGTCCATAAAAATGCTGCAGGAACTAATAAATTCAGATTCTAAGAATGGTCCACTTCAGTAGTGTTTTTCGGCAGTCGTTCCCGCTAAGAAGGCTGGTAGGGGAAAAAAAAAATACCGCTTGAGGACAATATACCGAAGATCTTATGATTTTAAAATCATGAATAAATTCATCTTAGTTATGATAGGGATTTAATTTGTAAGGGGGGGAGTACCTCGCCATTCTGCACGCGGTGCTGTCTGATGTGTGCTGCGGCCATTTTGTCCGGCGGACGCC
>JAGVVM010005403.1:0-16982 GCA_019149425.1 Psidium friedrichsthalianum | reverse complement strand
CTTCTAACAATCTACGACCACTGAGCGTCGAATTAAACTCGGGTCTATCAACAAATTAGAAGTTCAGAATGTTGCCATAAGAGCTCTGAAGCCAGGGGCTGTTGAACTGAGTCTAGAAGTTGTCCTGTGTCCAGTCCTCAGGCATCGTGGGCACTTGCAGCTCCGGCAATTTCTCCTTCCCAATTGGCATTTGCAGTGAAGATTGACGACCCTTTGGTCATCACCTTGTTCATTTGATAATCTTGCGCTGGGCTTGTGATGAAACCCTGTTACTTCCTGTTCATCTTCTACCTCCTCCAGTAGTTCCTGCTCGAGCAAAATCTTAGACGTGTTCATTGACGGCTGAGTGGAGAAGGACGAGGTGGTCTTCATCAGTAGAACGGAGATGGAGGAGACGGATGCGCAGAGGCAGTGGCAGCGGCCTTATTCACGCCTTCCTCCATCGCCGCTCTCTGCTCCAGCACTTTCAGGGAGGCGGCCTTCCTGGATATCTTGCACAGGACCGTTTCCTGCAACATTTCCAATGAAGCGACATATGAGAATTGCGTCCTCTGTTTTTCGATATCGACTCTGGTGTATTGACCCTTCTTTTCGTTACAATTGTATCGAATTCCATAGCCCGATTGGTTTAGGACTTAAGATTTACCGGCGTCTTGGCCGAATCTGTTGAGAAAATATTTTTTCTGAATATTTTGATTTCGACAAAACCATCATTTTTTTAAAAAAAGAAAAATCTGGTTAATGCTCTAAAACACTGTATTGCAGATACAACATATGAATGAAAAAGCTTATATTGTTTCAAACTTGATGTTTAGACTAAGAAGAAGTTGTCACACATTTGTTTATGAATAAACTGAATTATATTATTCAGATGGAGTAGGATATCGCATCTGAAGATTCAATTTTTATCTTTGGAGAAGACTTGTGTGAAATATCAACGAGGAGTTTATCAAGCTCGTATTCACCGTTCTAGTCTATTCAAATTCAAGACTCTTATAAGTCTAAATTATGTTCAGATTCTATACCATATTCTTTTTAGATTCTGAAGACCCATATTGACAGATTTCCATGTTGACTGCGTTATTTATGGAAGTTTGTAATCTTTGATTGATAGAATTATTTTACAAACAGATTGGTCGAATATCCTTGATAAAAAAAAAACTTCCATATTTGAACAACTGTGCTTATGAAAACTAAAGATATTGTTGTATAGATGATTGAATCTGAATGGTTCACATTTTACATCAACAGCTATCAAATCTCTCTAAATACAGTATCTTCTAATCAAGATTGATGACGTCCAATTAGTGATTGAAGAACGATCCTTCGAAGAACCTTTGCAATGGCTAGTTGAAGGTCGAAAGAGTAGAAAAGGGGATCCTTAGTAACTGTTGCGATGAGAGATTAGAACTTACAATTTTAAAGTGCTTGAGTTATTCAGATTCATATACTTGTTCTTGACAATGAAATACTTTGTTTTGAAAGGTTCTGTAAGAGAGTGAAATTGTGATATCACTTGTAACATTTCAATGTTTCATTAAGTGGAATCTAGCCTATCGGTTATTAGCGTGGGAGAGTGGACATAGGCTTAATCTAAGCCGAACTACTAAAAATTTTGTGCGCAATTCTCTCAAATTCTAAACTCATTCTTCTGCGTTTAGACTATTGCACTTTATCATTCGGAATCTAGTACTGAACTTTATTTAGATTCTATTTTAACTTGTTTAATTCTGCATTAAGTTTTAAAATTATTCAGAATCGTCTTTTCACTCCTAGGTGATTATTGCTAGATACAACAGATCAAGTGGATGGTTCATGTCCCTTCCAAAAAAAAAAACCATGTTTTATTTCCACAATAAGTATCAAGGCCGTCAACTATCTTCCAGGAAACTTCTCTACGACTTCAGGCTTGGAAATTCCAAAGTCAGAGGTCCTGGTTTTGTTAATCGGCACTTTAGCTTCCTGGCATGTATCAAAGCTTCGAAGACCAGCCTAGTTGCAATTTCCAGGAAAGTCAAGGATTAAGAGAAACTACAGTACATCTTTTGAGCCATTTTCGCTTCGCATTCTCTCTTCTTCTTCTGTTTCTTCCCATTGGTTTCCGCGGGGTTCGTCGGAAAGTAAGTGTTACGAGATTGATAATGGATTGGGTACATTTCAAGTTTTTTGCCATGTCAACATACAAGCAGGGAACATGCTAATCCAATTCCATGCGTTTGATTAAAAAGGATGTATACCTTGGGCGATGAGTCGTCGGGAAATCTGTACTCTTTCATGACCCAATCCATCTTGCTTCCGAGCGGCGCCTTGCCTTTGTAGAACACGAGGGTCTTTTTGAGGCTGAGTAGCCTCTTGTGGTCCGACAAACTCACAATCTTCCGGTCCGAGCCGGTAGCCTTCCAGAAGCCGTGCTTGGCGGTCCGGTTCGGCCAACCGCTGTTCTCATGCTTCCTATCTCTTGGCACAAAGAAGTACCACTCTTTTTCGCCAATCAAAAGTACTCTCAACGTCAATAACTTGCAAGATCGGAAATATATTTATTTGGTAATCAGATAAAATAGTGGAACGTGTTGTACGTACTGGGCAATTCCTGCGGATTGTAATTCTAGATGTTCAAGAACCCGACCACGTTGAACCGCAGCTTCTTGCTGGAAATCATGTTCCGGAGATGGAAATTGAGGAGCTCCTCTTTGGTGGGGTGGAAGTGGAAACCGGGGACTTCAAGCTCCGGCGTCGGCTCTTCCATCGGTATCGGGCCACGTCAGACAACTCTAGGGTTGTCCATTGGGACAAGTTCGAGAACTCTTTTTTTCCATATGTTTTCATTTTGTCTACATTTCGAAGGACACCGTGCGGAAGATGTTGCACTTCCTGGATCATCCAGGGATGCATATATGGGGAGCGAACTGAGTTTGGTAGAATAACTGAAAAAAAAAAAAATTCCAACACTTTTTTGCTCGGATAGAGAGGAGAGGAATTATCGAAAATCTCTCGTATAAGGATGTATCGCACCTATTAAATGCATGTGATTTTAGACTTAAAATAGAGCAATATATCTCTAAAATCACATACTTGCTAATTACATTGTAATAACTCATTAATATATATCAATGAATTAGCTCTACACAACTATATGTGCCCATATACACATGAGCTAACAACTATATTTCCAAAACCTTATGAAAATACAAGAAAAAATGCAAAAATACCCCCAACAATACAAGTATATAGGGTTTCTTGTGCTTTTTTCCAATTTTAAAGACTTCAAACATGTAAATATCAATATACCACAGTATAGAGGAAGACCATACGAACACAAAGCTATTGACCATGCTCCGATCGAAGTCTGGATGCGCGCTCATGTGCTATCAGAAGGCTCAGCACGTGGGCGCATGTGCGTGCACGCGCTGAATCGGTTTGGAAACCAGTCTAACCGGTCAACGGTTAATGGTCAATCAAGTTGGGTCAAGTCAGGTCAACAGGTTGGATCCGGATCTGGTTGAGCTGACACATGTCATTGATGTCAGCGGCATCGGTTGACCAAAGTCAACCCACGCACTGGTTCGCACCTAGGTGCATGGCCGTAGGTTGCAACCACCACTTGACGCGTGCCAAGGCATACGTCGCCATCCGGCAGCTTTCAGCAGTGAGTGACCACTCAAAATGATTGTCTTCTCAAGATCGATTTGACTACATATTCAAAAAAAAATTCACCAAACGAAAGTACATGAAAAGGGAATGAATAGTAACATCTCACCGTGGTCGTCGCACGCCATCTTCACCATGGAGCGTGGTGGCGCATATAGCTATTCTCGACATCTACTGGAGGCGTGCGACCACTCATTTTTCTCGTATCGACGAGACAAGTCCAACTATGTAATTAAAACCAATTTTCATAGGACAAAACTTCCAAAAACATACAGAACAAAGTGCGTCTCTATCCTTGGTTAGGCGGCTATGATACCAAATGTAAGGCCACGAAATTGTGGCACACCTGGGCTGCCATAACCGGAAGTAGAAATACATTTGCCATACAGAAAAGGATTAGCAAGCATGCTTGGTTTGGAATCTATCTTGATGCGAAACGATGACGATTCTCGAGACCAAGCCTTTTCCTATATTCCCTTTGCAAAGCACTGCCGATGAGAGACCTCTCACAAAACATCACGTTCTTTTTTCAATGTGGGATATTCTGTACGTTAAAGAGTAGATGAGGGACTCAAGCCTTTATACAGTGTTTTAGTCGCAAACCCTCTCATCACGGGTTGAGCCTAACTTGACCCACACTAAGCCAACCCATATTAAAAATATATTCTTAACATAGTTTAGTAGACCAACTCATATATTAATTTCAATTAATGTAGACCACGTTAAGATAATTCTAACAAAATGAGCTCAAAAAATTGGAGCTAACCATTCAAGATCTTCTTCTTGGGGGAAGATCTTGAATTCATTGTCCGACGGTTGATCAGAACCAATGTTGACACCTAATTTTGCCAATCTTGTATTTTATTTTCTTCATAAAATAATATACATTTAATTTGTTAAATATGCATTTTTTTATTTCAAAATAGAAATAAAAAAAATAAAAATAAAAGAATATAAAACCAGATAATAATAAATTTAAAAAAAAAAAGGAAATCAGCTTGGGCCGATCGAACTGAAGTCATTTGTTGGCCCGCTCGCGGCCCTCACTTTTCACTCGGCCCGCCTCATTTCTCCTTTTTTTTGGGGCCAAACCAAGCCCATTTTCCCCGTCTATTTCCATCGGCCCACGCACCTGACCAGTCCATCACATCTCACTCACTTCTCTCTTCTATGGCTTTCCTTCACCCACGACACTCACTCCACACCCACATGGTCTGCACGGTCAAAAGCAAAGCCACCTCGTCACGTCCATGGGGAGCCACGCAACAAAACTTGGGCATGAAGCTGCAAGGACAGAGGATTTGGACGGGAGTAGTTGGGGAAACAGCAAAAAAAAACGTGGGGGAAAAGGAGGGAGAGGACGGCAGAAAAAGGGGGAAAGAAAGACAAGAAAAAAGGCGAAAAAAAAGGAAAGGGAAGAGGACAAAAAAAAAAGGAAAAAGGGCACGAGGTCAAGAGAGGGGCTCTACCCGCAGCTTTCGTGCCGGCGATCCTTGGTCTCGGCTACGCAAAGCCATCCTGACCCTGGTTGCCCTCTACAGCTCTTGTTGCCGCATTGAGAACTCGACCACAGGGAGTTCGACGTAGACCGAGCACGAGAGAGATCACCGCGCGCGCCCCCCACGCTCGGCCGATCTACTCTACCACTGCCGCTCGCCGACGATCTTTTCTCCTTACCCAACCCGCCGCTGCTTCGTGTCTTCACTGTCCACCGTCCGGTTGCAACCGGCGGGAGGTCTTGAACCGGCCAGCTGTCGAAGGGGCCATCACCAAAGAGATGTCGCGCCGGGACGGTTAGCTCTTTTTTGGAGCAGCCGCGGGGGTCGCCACCGTCGGTGGCGCGCGTGTCGTTCGTTCAGCGGCGGTCCGGTGACGGCCGGCGATGGCCAGAGTCGAGGCTTGGTCTTGTGGGCCTTTTTGGGGCTTGCGGGTTTTGACCTCACGGACTGGGCTTGTCAAGGAGCTTAGTCCGCGGGTGGCCTGGGCCCGTTTTATCATCAAAATAAATAGTAAATAAAAAATAATAAAAATCTGAAATTTCCAAAAAAATGAAAATAAAATAAAACAGGAAATGTCTCTATTTGCATATATTGTCTAATTAGACTTTTATGTGCTTAATTATAGATTATTTTCATATTTAATTTACATGACTCAATTTTAACTTGACATGCAAGCGTCTGAATAAATTATTTCGTAATGCATGTCTTATTAGATAAATTAGCACGGTAATTAGAGTTTAATTCGAGACGCTCATTTTATCCTTTAATTGACTGAATTTCACTGAATATCTACTTTTGAGTTCAATGCAATGCAGGAAATTGATATTCTAATGTGGCGATCGACGAAAATGCCCATGGAGATGGTAGCCCATAGAGGCTTGATCACTAAAAATTGACAACCAATTTGGTCCATTTTTATACACCTGATCCACGCATCGGAGTTGTTTTCTCTAAATATTGCCATTATAAATTTGGTCTGCATGTGCACTTTCTAGTTTTGTATATGGCATGTGTTACCTGATTGAGTGTTGTTGTGACATTGTCTTTTGAAAAATTGCATGTTAATCATTTCCTAAATGCTAGGTTAAGGATAAATAGATAATTGTACAAAATGATAGAAAAATACTATGCATGATCATCTAGCACTAGTTAGACGCCTGGTAAGCTTAAAATGATATGCAGAAAGCATGGTTACCTTAGGAAAATTTAATTGGTTAGATACCGAAAGGACGCTGATTATCTGATTAGCGTAAATAAGTCTCCAAACTTAAAAATTCTGGTTGCGTAGGAATCAAGATAACACTCTCGTGTCTTGATTGGTTTCTAGCCGATCCCAGTAGGCTAGCGACTACTCCCGATAGCATTTAAATTGCTAATCACCATAAACAAAATCCAACGTCATGTGAGGTAAGACTTGGGAGAGTTTGTACCATTGATCGATGACAATACCTCCAAACTCCACCAGACCCTCGAGAACAGGTTAAAGCAGGTTGCGACAACAAAAGCACCAGTTTTCAACATCCCCAACCATATTAGTTTATGAAGATCTTGACAACAATGAGATAATAGGAAATCTTGTAAAGATATTCGTGGTGCAGCTTAAGGCTACATAATTTCAGTGTCCACTGCTCTGAAAGGAAAGCATTACATTGTGAGAGAACACATATCTTGATCATTTCTCTTTCTATTACATGTCTTTGCTTTAGAGATGAATTTTCACAAGTTCAAAATCCTGACTATAGCGTGCTTCAACATGATGAACAAATCGCCAACTCAGTTCGTGAATCACCACAACAAAATACAGTCAAAGAGCGAAAGAGAACAAATTTCATTATTTTCAAGTTGCAAAGTTTTGAATTTTCTTTATTAACGGACTATGCAATTTGACCATATTGGTTTGTGTGTTTTAATTAGGCTATTAGTGAATACTTAAGTTTAGAACAGAAACCAAAGCTGTCAAGATTCCATCTATCTTGCAGAAGGTAATTTAAGTATGGATTGATCACCTCGATGAAATGCACATGATAAGTCTCAAATCTCATCCTCTGTGTCCTTTCTAACAGGCAACATCTAACATGTTAAGTTGTTAATATCGTATTATTATAAGCTTTGTGAATCAAGAATATAGACAGAAATTCATATCTCTCACTCCTATAAGAATAACTTTAGTAATGAAATCTTGTTAATGAGTGCTATTGAAACACTTCACTAAGATACCAAATAAGAAAATGTAACTTTTGTTCTATGCATCTACTTTTATTGTGATATGCGCAAGAATGGTTTGAAAAATGAACATTTGTGTATTAAGTAAATTATCTAAAAACACTCTTTATTACTATCACTCATAGATTTATCGTGTTTTATGCGCACATTAATGAATCGAAAAGGCAGAAGGAAGTGGTCCTCAGACAAGATTGCAAACAAGCACATCCATCCCTTAGTCGATAATAACCATAATAATGTTCAAGGACTATTTCCTCGTATTAGTCCAAATACAAAACTTTTTTTAAGGGGAACTCTATGCTTTATAAAATACGATAATAATTAGACTATACTCATGAATAAAAGGATATGCACCAACATCTTTTACTTGAGGCCGATCCAAATTGCGTTTCATGACTGCCAATGTCGTCTCCCACGGTCAAGAATGGCTTCCCCCCATGGTCGTTCTAATCAAAGGGGTACACATTTTCAGAGCCTGTCCATTAAATAAAGCAATGGCAGATTCAATAATATCATGAACATGCAATTGACAAGACAGTGACGTTCCCCGGTGACTCAACTGATAAATTACGCACTTAATTAGGAAGCATGTGGAAAGATGAGGATCGGAAAAGCTTGCTTTTGACTTTATACTTTGAATTGCTCGAAACTATAATGATCAGAGTCTCCACCAGTTCCTCCTTTATGTCCCATCGCAGTAAGTCATGCATGTAGACGCCAGGTGGGTTCAAGAAACAGGGAGGTTCATGGGATTAGGGTTGGCAACTTAGCTCAAATGATTCCTCGTCCAAAGTGCCATGATGAGACTAAAACTAACTTCTGGAGCATTCTTAATTAGTTCAACTTTAATGTCATGCTCATTTGATATATGCCCGATAGGACAAAGTCAAAAAAGTTCATCCTATGAAGTAGTGCAGTTATCCGAGATGTCGAGAGACTTTCAGCTCGGAGGCGGTAGATCACCCGCTTAAATCTGATCAACTTCTCTAGATTATTAGAATATAAAATTAATCATGATACCAATGACCCTAGCTTTTACATGTATTTGGATTGATGTAGTATATAAGTTTAATCTCTCTCTCTCGGTCCTTTTGGGATGAACTTAAAAAATGAAAAAAGGAAGCTTTCTGAATGATTTTACGGAATCACCGCAAACTGTTCTAAAACTTCAATAGCCGAATGAGAAGAGTAGAAAGATTTGAATTCAGGACATTCTCCTCTAATGCTATGAGTGATTTTGTGGAACCATCGATGGTTGTCCTAAAAATTTAAATTAATAGATAAAAAGCGTGATTGGATACTTAAATATTTGAGGCTGAAAAAGTTGCCATCCGATGATGGTGTGGTATTATGGAGATCATATATCACTTTCGACTCCACCTTTTTCCACCGGGAGTGGATATGATAAACAGAGAACCAAATAATAGATCCGAGCATATTCTCACTTCACCAGAGCATATCCCCACTTTTATATATTGCTAAGGCCTCTACCATCAAAAGCATCTTGGAAAAAAATTAGGATATTCAAGAAGGGTACTTCCCACTTTCCAGGCTATAGATATTATATCCCGCTTAACATGATCTCGAAGTCATAGATGCCGATGCGATAATTGATCTAAGAGGCGATACGTGTCATAATAACAATCTAGATGTTGATTTTTCCGACTTGTTCAATGCATGACGTGGTGTTCCAAAAGCAAAAATATCAATCTCACAGTTCAATTGAAGGTCATGAGATTTCGAATTTACCCCATCGCTTTAGTGTATCATCATATAAAAGATTGGTTAGTTTAAATTTAGGGTTGCTGGACCGCTGTAGTTGGATCCTAGGAGTGTTGTTTTCATTTGCTGGAATGCTAATGTTCATAAGTCATACCAAGAAGAACAAGCTCCAATATCAACAACGATTATCCACATTTCTTTACTTTAGGACATTCATGTAGATGAAGCCAAAACCCTAGCGATTCTCTCTCTCCTCTCAGCCCTGACCCACGGCGCCTCTGCCGGGCAATGCGGCAGCCAAGCTGGCGGCCAGCTGTGCTCGGTAGGGCAGTGCTGCAGCAAGTACGGGTGGTGCGGCACTACGGCTGATTATTGTATGAACGGATGCCAAAGCCAATGCGGCGGCAATGGAGGTGGCGGGGGTGACGTTAGTGGCCTCATCTAAAGAGATACGTTCAATCAGTTGCTGAAGCACAGGAGCAACGCCGGCTGCCTCGCCAAAGGGTTCTACATGTACGACGCTTTCGTCGCGGCCGCCAAGTCATTCGGAACCACCGGGGATGCCACCACGCGCAAGAGGGGGATATCACGGCTTTCTTGGCACAAATTTCCCATGAAACGACAAATGGGTTCTTTTGGCAGATAATTAAGACGAGAATGATCAGTAAACCAAGGAGTCTATGTATTATTAAGTCATACTGATGAAGTAATTAATCTATTAACCATGATTTTTTTTGGTCAAATATGAACCATGGTTTACCATTCCGTCTCATGGAGAAACAGGGGGGTGCCAGGGGCATACTCATGGGGATACTGCCATCTGAAGGAACAAAACCCAAGCGCCTATTGTTTTGCTGATCCAACCTACCCTTGTGCTCCTGGCAAGCAATACGGCCGTGGGCCAATCCAGCTCTCATGGTATTTTTTGCCCGATCTTGTAATCGGCCCATAATTTTGGCCGATCGCTAGCATTAGTACAGTAGTACTTGTCTTGATTGCTGTTTTAACCATTAACCAAGGTCCGATCTCTTAGGAACTACAACCACGGGATGTGCGGCAAAGCCATAGGAGCGGACCTTCTCAAGAACCCGGACTTAGTCACGACCGACCCGGTCGTTTCGTTCAAGACGGTCATCTGGTTCTGGATGACCCCATAGTCGTCGAAGCCGCCCTGCCACGACGACATCATGGGGCGGTGGGGCACATCTGCGCCGACAAGTCGGCAAGGCGGGTCTCAGGATACGGGCCGTGACCAACATCATCAACAGAGGTCTCGAGTGCGGGAGAGGGAAGGACGCAAGGGTGGAGGACCGGATCGGGTTCTACAAGAGGTATTGCGACATGCTCAGGGTGGGTTACGGCAACAACCTCAACCGCTACAGCCAGAGGCCTTTTGGGTCCTGTCTCTTTGTGGACACCATGTAATTTGTGGTCTACGGATCGTACAAGTCAAGTTCATCTCAACTATTAATCATGTGGGCATTGTGGATAGGTATTCACATAATTAGCGGTTGGCGATGATACGGCGTATAAAATACGCAAATAACCTGAGGAGCTGTACTGCGTAAGGAAAAGTCATGCTTGTTGACTGGGACTCGTTTTGTATGGGACAACCAAGGAAATAAAGAAGCTAGGGTCTTCCTTTATGTGGCTACGTTGTCGTTATTTGATTTTTGCCCAAACCAAAGAATGCAAGAAGGGAGCTTTTGGAGATTCAAATGCAATTGCCACCTGGACTGTTACCTCATAAACTCGTGAATTCCTCTGTTTTAAAGTTGCGAAAGAATCAACTCATAATGTTTTCAAGGGGGCCTGTGAAAATTAGATGATAGAGAGAGATCATCCCGTTGCAGGCTTCCTTTGTTTTGGCCTAAAATAAAAGGAGTAAATTATTCTTGACATTCTTGAGCGATGAAATTAAGGGAAAAGGAGGGAATCTCAATTTAATTTGATTCGCGACAGACGTTGTTACGATGGATTGTACAGCCAAGCTGCGGTCTTCCTAGCAATAACCTAAGCATGAGAGGCTCCTCACTTATTGGAGCATAAATATCGTGTGAAACGACACTGTTAGATAGATGCGATTAGTGCGCAAACTCCCGAAAGTCCAACTCAAAAGCTTTTGACGATGCCCATAGACAAGCAAGCGACGTGGAACGCACTTCACAATCTACAGCTGCTGGGCTTTGAATTAAACTCGGGTTAGAAGTTCAGAATGTTGGCATAAGGGGTGTTCAAGCTCTGAAGCCAGGGGCTGTTGAACTGAGTCCAGAAGCTGTCCTGTGTCCAGTCCACAGGCATCTTGGGCACTTGCAGCTCCGGCAATTTCTCCTTCCCAATTGGCATTTGCAGTGTGGAGGACGGCGCTTTGGTCATCACCTTGTTCATGTCATAATCTTGTGCTGGGCTTGTGATGAAACCCTGCACTTCTCGTTCGTCTTCTACCTCCTCCAGTAGTTCCTGCTTGAGCACAATCTTAGACGTGTTCATCGACGGCTGAGTGGAGAAGGACGAGGTGGTCTCCATCGGTGAGAACGGAGATGGAGGAGACGGGTGAGCAGAGGCAGTGGGGGCGGCCTTATGCATGTCTTCCTCCATCGCCGCTCTCTGCTCCAGCACTTTCAGGGAGGTGGCCTTCCTGTATATCTTGCACAGGACCATTTCCTGCAACATTTCCAATGGAGAGACACATGAGAATTGCGTCCTCTGTTTTTCGATATCGACTCTGGTGGATTGACCCTTCTTTTCGTTACAGTTGTATCGAATTCTACTGTCCGGTTGGTTTAGGACTTAGGATTTACGGGTCGTCGCGGCCGAATCAAGTGAATGGTTCATGTCCCTTCATTTTTTTTCTTGGGGATCAGTTTGGGAAGTCAAAAGGTCAGGTGTTACACATTAACAGGACCATCATTTAAAAAAAAAAAAAAACTTGGTGGCGAGGCAATCATGTTTTATTTCCACAGTAAGTACCAAAACCGTCAACCAACTTCCAGGAAACTTCTCTACAACTTCAGGCTTGGAAATTCCGCAGTAAGTGCCTAAGTGGTCCTGGTTTTGGTAATTGGGACCATCTTCCTGGCATGTATCAAAGCTTCAAAGACCAGCCTAGTTTAGTTGCAATTTCCATTTTCGCTTCTCATTCTCTCTTCTTCTTCGGTTTCTTCCGATTGGTTTTCGCGGGGTTTGTTTCTCGATCACTAAGTGTTTACGAGATTGATAATGGTGAAAATATTAGGTACATTTCAAGTTCTTTCCATGGCAACATGCAAGTAGGGAACATATTAATCCAATTCCACGCGTTGATTACAAAGGATGTATACCTTTGGCATTGAGTCATCAGGCAATCTGTACTCGTTCATGACCCAATCCGTCTTGCTTCCTCGCGGCGCCCTGCCCTCGTAGAACACAAGGGTCTTTCTCAGGCCGAGTACCCTCTTGGGGTCCGACAGACTCACAATCTTCCGGTCCGAGCCGGTGGCCTTCCAGAAGCCGTGCTTGGTGGTCCGGTTCGGCCGACCACCGCTCCCGTGCTTCCTATCTCTCGGCACGAAGAAATACCACTCTCTTTCGCCAATCTTCGCCAGTCCTGCTCCATAAAAAATTAATCTCAACTTCAGTAACTCGCAAGATCAGAGATATACTCCTTTGGTAATCAGATAAAATAGTGGAACGCGCTCTACGTACCGGGCAATTCCCGCGGATCGTAATTATAGATGTTCAAGAACCCGATCACGTCGAACCGCAGCTTCTTGTTGGAAATCATGTTGCGGAGGTAGAAATCAAGGAGCTCCTCTTCGGTGGGGTGGAAGCGGAAACCGGGGAGTTCGAGCTCCGGCGTCGGCTCTTCCATCGGTACCGGGCCACGTCAGACAAATCTCAGGTTGTATACACTGGGACAAGCGGGTGACAACTCTCTTTTTTTCACCCTAATGTTTGCGCTTTGTCCACGTTTCGAAGGACGCTGCGAGGAAGATGTTGCACTCCCTGGTCATTCAGGCATTTATATATATAGCGAGCGAACTGAGTTTGGTTGAATAATTATAAAAACAAAATTCCAAGTCTTTGTTTGCTCTGACAGGAGAAAGTTGAAAGGAAAAGATGAGGAGAGAGACTTGGAAAACAAGGGATGACCGGGTCATCGTTCCTAAGGGGCTGATCCCGGGCGACAACTGAGGTCGCTCGAGGTTGGAAGTTTGTGACGACCGAGGGTCTTGCCTTTTGCCCATCGTTGTGGAACCCACGCGCTTAAGCAGAATCATAAGTCTCGCCGACTTTAACAGGGTGAAGGTGACGGGCATTGGAGCTTTTGCATTCTGCTTGACTTTAAAGTTTTCTGGTTTTTGGACCCTTTTTTGCCTGGAAATTCCAGACTGGGGAGAGTGATTGGTTTTTTTTTCTTTTTATTTTTCGCGAGCAAATTTCCACCACATAAGTCAGATTTTTATCATCATTATGGCGTTAGTCATCCTTCCATAATGAGATCCTAAATTCGATGAACCCGGTCAACGGACCCGATAATTATATCGAATAAGCGAGCGATTAAGATTCTCGCGTTCTAAGAAGTATGAGATCACTCGTATTGAACCGTCATCCATCCTAACTTTCGGTTACCGAGCCATGAGGAGAAATTCTCGTGACATTCCTTCATCTCGGGGCCGGAAAAACATGATCCGATCGTACTACAGTTGCCGACTCTATCTGGTTGGGGAAAATTAGCCAATGCCTCTATGGAATTGCCATGGGAAACAAAGCGCGTGAGCAAAGACTTCTTTGTTTAGGTGAAGTACATGTTTACCCAACAACTTCCCAACCTATGTAGATCTAATTTGGTGTATTTGATGCGATAAATTTATGATGATCGTTATTATTATGCTTGATAGGGGTGAGCAGTTTCGAAGCCAGTTAGATTCCACATAAAACTTGAAATTTACGTAATCACAAATTTCAAGATCGGTTCTAGAGTCTATCCAGATTTTACATTTATTCTTAATTGAACAATTATAGCGAATCATCACCTCTAATATCACTATTTTTGTTACAATTCATTAACCATAACTCATATTTAGACACATGAAAATATGAAACCTTAACAAAGTAAAAGTCTCAGTCATATAAATCGTCGAAAATGGAAACTCAAATTATTGGTTCTAAATTACACACTTATTATCAGACACCGTAAAATATCGCAGGACCACGCGAAGACGTAGAACAAAAAAAAAACAGGAATCGAGAAGAAGGTATCAGCAACATCGGGTTTTATTGCAGGACAACTCATGGCTGGTTACATACAAGTATGGCCAAATCAAGATGAGATAGGATAGACAATACGTGTCACAAATGGAGAAAGTTTGATCTACCTAAGAACCTAGTTCATATTGAGACTCAAAATTATATGATTTTGTAAACACGTAATTATCTTGAATATATTGACTATTTCTTTGTTTTACGATATTACGAGGCTCCAGCCTTTGCCGGTCACCATTAATTGACTTAGAAATGATGGGTGTTTTGTATTGTATCGAAACACCCCCCACATGGTCGTGATCCCCGTAATTTAAGGAGAAGGGGTGTCTCCTCACAAAGGGGGTTGCAGTGACTAGGCCCGAGCCTTGGCAAACTCTTCTTTCTAGTGGTTACAATGAAGCTTACCTCCTTTATATATATATATATATATATATATATATATATATATATATATCCTCTGCTGAAAAATGAAGACAATGACTCCCAAGAGCTCTCATTCATGAAGTCGCTTGGCTCTTGTTTTAGGTTCTAGGGGACTTACCCATTGAAACCAATTTCCTAACTTTTAAATCTGGAACCTACTTTGCACGCTCTAAAACCTGAAACAGAATTGGTTTCCACCTGTCGGGTTTTTTATTTTTGATTCTATCATGGAATTACGCGCATCCTTAATGCTTGAAGCGTGCCGTTTGCAATGTTATTTTGAGCGGGGTTCATGTATGGAATTCTCAGAACACCCGACAAAACAATAGTTGCCCGTGTCTAATCAAGAAAAGTAGTTTGGCATCGATTAATGCCAATAAAAGGTGAATCTTCAATATGCAAAGTCTCGATCACCAAGCTCTAATTGCTACCGACCAACAGAGAAGAAAAAAGAAAAAAGAAAAAAGAAGAAGCTCTAATTGCTCAATGTAACGCAAGGAGCAGTGTTTGGCTTGGCATCACTTGAAGCTCTCTTTTCCCCCCCCTTTTTTTTTTCATTTTTGTTCTTGCCTAGATTAGGATGTTTGATCTGTTTTTGTCAATCTTGGTGATGAACCAGGTTGGGTTCAACCCAATGAAGTGGTGGGAAGCCGCAGCCGCCACGCGCACTGAACGCCAGGAGGCTCGTCTTCACGACCACAGCAACCGAACGGCCGTTCGTGGTCAGCAATATCAGCAACGAGTGCTCACCTCCCTTTAATAATGTATTCTATTGACGTTTGCAGCTAACTCTGTTTCCACTGACGAGGAAAAGATGACGAAGCTGACACCATTTTCACCATGCATCCTCCGCGAAAGTAGTGGGCACCGCCATCGTTAACCGGCCAGACGAGGGAGAACTAGCGCGACAACCCATTCTCACGCCTCTCACTTAAATTGAGTTCGGTTCCGGAGCCGAAAGTCCCCCTCGCCTTTTTACTTAGAAACCACACCAAAGGCAAGATGAGGTTTTGAAACGAACCAAGATTCATGGTTGCTTCCCGGGCTCTCGTCATGATTTAGTTACCAAAACAATAACTCCAAAGATCACAAACATTCAAACTTCAAGTACTATGCCTTAATCGAAGTCATGACCAAAAAATCAAAGGTTTCGAGTAAAAGTCTGGAAAAGCTATAGTCAAATACTATCGACGTTCCTGATTGACTCACTTGTCCTCAGTTATCAAATACGACTCAAATTTTAAAGAACGAGATCCTCTTGATTACTTAATTCAACTTGACTCATGTAGGCAAGCGGGACAAGTAACATAACCTCCGTTAACCCATCCATTAAAAGACTCTCGAATTTCTATACTTAAAGTTGCAATAAAGAGGTAGTGGAGGAGGCGCCTCCTCCTCTCAATAACACACCCCCTCCATCTCGCATTAATCGAACCTCCGAAAGCACTACACAAAACACGGCAATTTATCTAAAATTCTATTCACGCATCGCTTAAAAGGATATTTCACTTATCCAATTAATTAATCGAGTGTCCAAGTTTATGGAAACATTTTTTTTTTCCCGTTTTCTTGATGTACACATCGATACTCCCAACATGTAAATAGCTGGAGAGGAACATTGGCACTCTCCAAAACCCCCAAAACGTCTCCCCCTCTTCTGAACGGTTCAGACTACAAACAGCAGAATTTGTGGGGGGGGGGGGAAATCCGATTATTAAAAGCCCTAAGTGGGGATCGTACACATTTTACCGACCCATATCAGAATAAAAGCAAAGCACGGGGATTGCAACTATGGTGAACAGAAAGTGAATTGATGGCGGGGGCATGACATCAATTAATCTACGTTTGAACATCTCAATCGGACCGAATCCAGTTCATACAGCATCAGCGGACTGATTGGTCTCGGGGTCAATTTTCTCTTATTACGAAAAAATCTTGTAATTGTATTTGGGACCACACCCATGAAAATTTTTCCTACAAAAGTTGGAGGCATTTTAGGATTTCCTTGATTTTTCCTAGGTAGTCAGAATCAGGTTCCTGGACAACTCCGCGTTCTATCGTCGTGTCTTGATTTTAATGCGTTACGAAACTGAGGGGCCACAAGGGACGAATCATCGTCATTGTCGTCTCTGTCTCTGTCTCTGTCTCTCTCTCTGAATACTTTGACTTGGACAGTCTTCCCTCGAGACCCAAAAGAGAGTCTTCTCCCCACCCTCCACCCTT